>PITA01010206.1:50061-73262 GCA_004023965.1 Spilogale gracilis
GCTTGATTCAATATTGACTTAACTACCCTGAGACCATTGCCTTCCCTACCTTTCTGCTGCTAGCTCGAGAATGCCCTCTTCCCTGATGCCAATCCCCCACTGGGGCCTTGGGGAAGCATTCACGTGATTCCTGCTAGGACCTGAGCCTACTTCACTGTTCGGCTCCAGGTTTCTGTGAGGAAAAAGTAGTACTTCATTTCCACTTTGTCCATTGAGGTCAAGGGGGAAAGATGAGCTGAGACCTTTTTAACGAAAGGTTTGTGTTAGCTTTAAGATATGAGGAGGAACTTCTCAACAACAGAACAAGCAGCCTAGGGTGATGCGGAGTCCCTTTGGAAGAGCAGCTTCTTTTTAAAAATTTCAAAGGTGGGGTGACGCCTGGGTGGCTCAGTTGGTTGAGCGACTGCCTTCCGCTCAGGTCATGATCCTGGAGACCCGGGATGGAGCCCCACATTGGGCTCCCTGCTCGGCGGGAAGCCTGCTTCTCCCTCTCTCACTCCCCCTGCTTGCGTTCCCTCTCTGGCTGTGTTTCTCTCTGTCAAATAAATAAAAATCTTTAAAAAAAAGAAAATTATTATCAAAGGCAAACATGCACTTGGTAATAAATCCAATGGTACTTAAGAGTTTATGATGAAATCAACAGCCCCATTCTTCCCAGTCCTCCTTTAGAGTTAACATCTTGGTTATCTCCATGTTTATTTCTGAAGGTTATCACCATAGCATTGGCTAAAATGCTTGTGCCTCTGTTTCTTGATTTATTAATTGTTACAAAAAGAGGATTGAACTGTAGAGGATTTACACTTCTTGATTATATAATTGTCATTTTTATGTATTAGAATCCTGTGTAATTGTAAATAACATATGTGAACTTCCCTTTCTTTTCCATGAACTTGTAACAGTCTCTCTTAACTACCTGCCTTGTAGGATGAAGATAGTGGCTTCACTACCCTTTTTTTCCAGCTCACACGATCCATCTCAAAGGGAGGAAAATTGAGCTTGCCTACCTGCTTGGAAATCAGATGATCTCTTAAGACAATTCCATGAAAATACAAGAACCTGTAAAAGCATGGGGATTTGTCTGAACCAATCCACATTTTTCTAGTCCCCCCAATAAGGGAATGGTCATCAACTGGGTGGGGGGACTTGATTTGGGGCTTTCTACTGTCCTAGCAGAGGCCAATCCAGGAAATCCTTTAATAGAGGTCAGTAGGAGGTTGGAGGGTTCTTTGCCTGGAATCTTTGGAGGTGATGAGAAGCAGAAAGCCAGGTTAAACATCCTCTCTCCCTAGAGTTTTTGCAGGCATTTACTTCAATGCTAGGTCATACAGAACACAAGCATTGATACCCTCTCTGTCTTCTGTAGCCAGTGCTGCGCTCAGCCCTGAACAGCCCCGTGATGCTCAGATGAGGGTTCCCTGCACTGCCCAGACCATTAGCTGCGGAGCCCAAGCAGTTGTTAACACTCCTCCACTCCCACACCAGTGCCTAGAAGCTGGGCTGCTAGGCTGGGCTGGGGAAGGCCTCTAGGTTCCTTCATCATCCGATCAGAAGACCAGTTTAGGCTCCCAGTGTGAAATGTGGAGCCTCAGTTGCTTGGATGTCCTTGAGAGCAGTTTGGATTGTCTTCTTTTTCCTATTCTCTTACAAGGGGAAGGGTGATGAATACAGGACCTCTTCCTTTTTTCTTTAGCTTTCTAATCCTTTCAGTTTTTGTGGTTTGTTTGTTTGTTTTTTTAAGATTTTATTTATTTATTTCACAGAAAGAAACACAGCTAGAAAGAGAACACAAGCAGAGGGAGTGAGAGAGGGAGGAGCAGGCCTCCCGCCGAGCAAGGAGCCCAATGCGGGATGCGATGCAATCCCGGTCCGGAACCTGTGACCTGAGCCGAAGGCAGACACTTAACGACTGGGCACCCAGGAGCCTCTAGTCCTTTCACTTTCTTTAGAGTGGTTCCTTACCAAAGCTGTATTGTCTTTGCTTTTGAAAATGAATGAATTGATGTTGAAGACCATATTAGAACTTAGGTCTTGAAGAATCCCTTTCCTATTTCTTAGTGTCTAAATTGGCAACTTAACACCTCCTCTCCCCATGACTTGTTTCAGATGCAGGCAATCCTTGAGGCTCAGGGAGATGAGGGAGGTCCAGCTCCAATTTTGTCGTTTCTAGCGGTATAGCCACTAGGGAGGAGTCCAGCTTTCCTCATCTCTTGACACCATCTGGTTCCCTGGGAAATAAAGACTGTGAGATGGGGAATCTGTTCAGTGGAAAAGTCCCCTGCATGCTGTAATGTGCGATTCTTGGCTGAGCCCTGGGATAAAAAACAGTGGCATCCTTCCCTCCCCTCCTGGTGCCAGTTGTGATCAGTTAGGGCAGGCATCTGCTGAGTATCCTAGTGAGGTCTGAGGTGCTGTATATGCCAGTATGTCTGAACTTCATGTCCCTTGGAAGTTTTGAAAAGTGGATTTTAGGAGCCTTTGATAATTTGGAAGTCTCTGGAATAGAGGGAAGGGGAAAGATTTGCCAAGCGTAGAGAGACTGAGAGAAAAATAAAAGTTGATGGGCACCTGGGTGGCTCAGTGGGTTAAGATCTCTGCTTTTGGCTCAGGTCATGATCTCGGGGTCCTGGGATCAAGGCCCGTATTGGGCTCTCTGCTCGGCAGGGAGCCTGCTTCCTCCTCTTTCTCTGCCTGCCTCTCTGCCTGCTTGTGATCTCTCTCTTTGTCAAATAAATAAACAAAATCTTTAAGAGGAAAAAATAAAAGTTGGTTGTATAAAGTGATTGAGGCTATCATGTGAGTTTTTCAGCAGACCTAAAAGGTCGTGGTCTCAGTTGAATTAGAATGACCCTCTAGTGCAGAGTGCCCTGCAGAGGTGTGGCAAGGAGTGACGAAAGCTTTCTTATTATTTCTGTGTTACCTAAAGCTGGCGAGTAGAGACAGATCCACATAGGCAGCCATGCTGGTTCTACTACTCAGAGGGCTCTGCCTAATTTTAGGAGAGAGCATGATGGACGAGTTGCCAAATTTTTACTGATACCAAGCTTAAGCTGCAACAGAGAATTTAAATTCAGGGATGGGAGCTTCTTGTTTGACTGAGTTGGGAGAAAGATAAACTGAAGTAGCCTTTTTTGGTGATCTCTGAGAACAGGAGAATTCCTCATCTGTCTTCCTGAAAGACTTCAGTGGTGACGGCAGGGAGGCAGGGAGCTAGGCTATATAGTATTGGGCAGAGCAGAGTAACTAACTCTTAACATTTCAGAGGTGCACAAAGAAGTACTAGAAGGGTGGTGGTGAAAATGGGGCTTCCCAGAGTGATTAGAGAATTTGTATCTCAAGCCTCCTTTTACCTCCCCCGAAGTTACATGCACCCAGATTGACTCACATCAAAGACAACGTCATTAATAGTTGGAAACTACCTGCATTTCAGCTCTACAGTGGCATCTGCCTTTCTCTTGCTCACGCTGTAGAATTAATCTAAGACTCACTCTTATTTGTGTTTTTGTGAAGAGACCTCTGAGCCCACTGTTGACTACAGTCAGACTCTGGAGCTGGGCTGATCTGACATCAACAGTGTGCCTCTCCCAGTCCTCGCTTTGAAATTTCCTTCTGTTCTACACTATTCTCATCTAAATCTGGTGGGGCTTAGAAGAATCGTTCCAGGAGGGCAGTGGCTCTTGTCAGCAATGTTTTCTCACCCCAGAGAGGGATTCTTGGTGATATGATTCCTGTTCCTCCCTGTTCTTTGGATGTTATCAATATATGTGTGCACACAGACTCTTATACACATACACACTGTTTACTAACTTGTTAGGTGATTAGGATTCACTTAAAATTTGTTGAGTACTACTGTGTGCCAAGGACTCTGTTACATCCTTCTACACTCATGAAGTTTTCCCACACAGCAACAATGAGAAGTAGATATGTTTTTCCCATTTTTCAGTTGAGGAAATTGAAACTCAGAAGATACATGGTCTGCACAAGTTTACACGTCTCATAATGGCAGAGCTAGGATCTTGAATCCCAGCCCATCTGACTCCAAGTTCAGGAGTCTTTCTACTGTACTGAACTGCCATGGCACTAGAGAAAAAGGGAATGACGTCACGGAGCCAGACAAGCAGAGAAATGGCACACGTCAGCAGGGGTGTTGATTGGTTGTTTTAGAGCTGTTTTCTTCTCAGTGAAGCCTGGATGTTATTTGCTGGCCCTTATTCCTTGGGAACTTTGAGTCTGAAGGGAAGGTAAGAAAGCATCTGAATGGAAAAACACATCAGGAGTTGGATACTGGGGGCGTCTGGCTGGCTCATTCGGAAGAGCATGGGACTCTGGATCTCAGGATCTTGAGTTCAGTCAAGGGTGTAGAGATGACTTGAGTAAAAATAAAACTTAAGGGGTGCCTGGGTGGCTCAGTCATCAAGCATCTGCCTTCAGCTCAGGTCATGATCCCAGGGTCCCGGGATCGAGCCCCACATCGGCCTCCCTGCTCAGTGAGAAGCCTGTTTCTCCCTCTCCCACTCCCACTGCCTGTGTTCCCCCCTCACTGTGTCTCTCTCTGTCAAATAAATAAATAAAATCTTTTAAAAATAAGAATAAAAATTATTTTTTTAAAAAAAGACTCTGATACCAAATGGAGGTGAGGTGCTTAGGACCTGTGTCTGGAGTGTTACATGAGTAAGGAAATACAACTTAAAGAGGAAGGAGAAAGATTATTGGCAGGCATGTCAAGGGGGAGACAAGAAGAACACGAAGTTAGAAGAACATTTGAAGAGTGAGGGACAAGGGAATAAGACCAGAATTGCTTCCCAGTCTACCTGAAGAATTTGTAAACCTCTGTAAGCATAACATATAAAGCGGCATTTTGCAAATACAGTTGGGAACAGAGGCTAAGCTGATAGCCAGGTGCAGAAGGAAGGAAGAGTAATGTGGCAGTCAGCAGTGGAGGTGGTCAGGGAAAGCTTCCTGGGAGATGACTTCTCATCTCATTTTGAAGGAGTCCAGGAAGACAAAAGATAGGAGGGACTGGGAAGGTTTTGTGGGGGATGAAAGGAAGATCTGAGGATGGCACCACTAACCAGTATGTGTATGTGTCTCCCTTTCTGTTCCTTTCTCTCTCCTCCTGTAGCTTGGAAGCTCGAAGTCTGGCTGTGGCCATGGGAGACATGGTAGTGGAACCTGCCCCCCTGAAGCCAACTTCTGAGTCCACTCCTGGCCCGCCAGGGAATAATGGGGGTTCCTTGCTAGGTGTTATCACAGAGGGGGTCGGGGAACTGTCAGTGATTGACCATGAGGTGGCCCAGAAGGCCTGCCAGGAGGTACTGGAGCAAGTCAAGCTTTTGCGTGGAGGTGTGGCCGCATCTAGCACAGACACCCCGCTGGAGCTGGTCAACGGGGATGTTTTGGACAGTGCGATCCGTTGCCTGGACGATCCACCTGCCCAGATAAGGGAGGAGGAAGATGAAATGGGGGCCACTGTGTCCTCAGGCACAGCCAAGGGTGCAAGGAAGCGGCGGCAGAACAACTCGGCCAAACAGTCCTGGCTGCTGAGGCTATTTGAGTCAAAACTATTTGACATCTCCATGGCCATTTCATACTTGTACAACTCCAAGGAGCCTGGAGTACAAGCCTACATCGGCAACCGGCTCTTCTGCTTTCGCAATGAGGATGTGGATTTCTATCTGCCCCAGTTGCTTAACATGTACATCCACATGGATGAGGATGTGGGTGACGCCATCAAGCCCTACATAGTCCATCGCTGCCGCCAGAGCATTAACTTTTCCCTCCAGTGCGCCCTGTTGCTTGGGGCCTACTCTTCAGACATGCACATTTCCACTCAGCGACACTCCCGTGGGACCAAGCTCCGGAAGCTGATCCTCTCAGATGAGCTGAAGCCAGCTCAACGGAAGAGGGAGCTGCCCTCCCTGAGCCCAGCCTCTGATATGGGGCTGTCTCCCTCTAAGAGGACTCACCAGCGCTCTAAATCCGATGCCACCGCCAGCATAAGTCTCAGCAGCAACCTGAAACGAACAGCCAGCAACCCGAAAGTGGAAAATGAGGATGAGGTAAAATGCTTGGGAGGGGCAGCAGGGCAAGATGGCATGGAGACAGGATGTCTGACATACAGTTCCTCTGTCCTTTTCTCTCCTTCCCTCTGTTCCATTTCACTGATAAAAGCCTGGGTTGTCAGAGTGGAAAAAGACCTGAGAATTCATGTATTCCAGTGGTCTCATTTTACAAAGGAAGAACTCAGACGCAGAGAGATGGAAGTGACTTGCCTCAGGTCATGTAGCTAATAGCCAGCCTGACACTCCTGACTCTGTCCAGATGTTTTTATTCAACTTCACTGCCATTCCATTAACTACTTACTGAGAACTGTGGCAGAGACCCTCCCCACCGTGACTTGAGACCTGGATATCTACCAGAACCTCTCAGAGCAGCAGGCATCAGGGAGAAGGGATGGTGTGTGTGCTGGGGGGAAAGGTATTAAATAGAGCCTTAACTTCATTCTCCTGGTCCCTCCTCCTCATAATCCCTCTGCCGCACTCTCCAAAGATCCTGCTTTTTGTCGACTTAAGAGTAAGGTTCATTCCCTGTCACTGAGGTAGCTGCAGAACGCCCTTGTGCCTGCCTTTCCTCAGGGGAAGGGATGGCTTAGCATTTGGGAGAAGCACAAAGGGACAAGGGAAGCAGTCTTGGTGTAGAGTAAGATCTTGTGCATGCCCGAGTCTGGTCAGAGACCTCAAGGCTGGAAAGAAGGGAAGGCTGCAGGAGCAGCCGGGGGTGTCCAGAGCAGGGACTAGTTAAACACATCAGTAGGTTAGGCCCACCTTCCATTGCAAGTCTGGACAGATAGCTTGGGAAGTTGCCGTTGGACAGTTACGTGTCAGTGGCCTGGTAGCCCAGCCAGACAGTGATGCCCCAGGCCCCCCCTCCGACCCACCACTGGCCCAGCTCTCCTCTTGGCTGCCGGCCCTGGCTAGGGAAGAAGGGAGAACAGAACAAGGAGTTTGCACTTGTTGGAAAATGCGCACAGCCATGGTGCTGGCGTCTGCCTCTGTGGGGCACAGACCCCACCCCCGGTGTTGATACAATGGGACTTCTTTTCAACTTCTTTCAATCACAGTGACCGGGGAAGGGAAAAGGCCGGACAGGGGAAGACTACAGAGCTTGCTTTCTGGAAGTTTGGGGTCTTGTTACAATAATAATAGTGAAGCTTAAAGAGCTGACATTTATCAGGCACTTATTAGCATCGTGCGGAGTACTTGGCATTTCGTTGTCAGCAGTCCTAAGAGACAGGGATGATTTTGTCATTGGAGAGACCAGCTTCGAGAGGTGAGGTGATTTGCCCAGGGCCCCTCAGCTAGGCCCCACGTCACAGGCCTTGCTCTTGGTCACTCAGCTGAGCCATCTTGCTTGTTTCTCAGCATCTGCATTCCCAGGCCCTCAGCTGTCAGAGTCGTTTTGGGGAAGAATGGCCTAAGCCCTAGCCAACTAGATTCCCACAGTTTCGTGCACAGGCAGAAGAGCCCAACTGTTCTCAGAATGAAAATGGACCGTTTTCTTTTCTGGTTGAGCTTGGCAGGCAAGTTCAAAGTCACGAAGGGAGGTTGTTGCAGAACAAGAATCATCATCCACATCTGGTGGGACTAAGGTCCTGAAGGCTTTGGGGGCTCCTTCTCTCCGGGTCAAGTCTTTAGCAGTATGTGTATGAGCAGCTGCAAGTAAGCCCCTTGGTTCCTCCTGTCAGGTGTGGCTTTTCTCTGTACGCATTTGGTAGTCATCATCTTAGGACCAAAAAAGCTGAGGCCTCGGGCCTTCTCTGTGCTGGTCCTTGCTCCCTCTTCCTTGGATCTGACTCCTTCCCAGGATGGGATTATGGGTGACTCTGAGACACAGGTATTTTGTGAGCGCTTAAATCCTCTGGGGTGGCTTCTCTCGCTGCCATTCTTCCCAACCTGGCTCCTTATCATGGGTTATTAGATCCAAGAAAGGAAGGAGATACCAGATCCCTAGGCATTCTGAGGTTACCTGATGCTGGCAGCATGAGACACCCGAATCCACTGTGCCTTCTCAGGAAACATGAGAGCAGGAGTAAGAGAGTAAATATGAATATCTCTAGGGGTCTGAGCATTGGAGTCTCCGGCACAGAGGTCTGTCCGAACCCCCTTGGCAGTTTGAGGATGCATCTGTCATATGTTCCCGGCATAACAAGGCAATTGGTTTTCTCTCCTCCTGCTCCTCCTCCCCTGTTATGCAACATTCATTCACTCAACAAATGAGCTTGTACCATGTGCACAGCCCATGCCACAGGCAGTGAAGGATGAAGGATAAAGTGCAGCTCGTCCCTCCAAGGACTTGTAATGTGGAGACCCCTCACTAAGAGTTCATGTAGCGTGTGACTCTCAATTGTGTATACTGAAACTTTACTGAATTTATCTATTCTAACAATGTTTTTGGTGGAATTTGTGACTCTCTTGAAAAGCTGCTTCCTGCATATAAGGAGGAAGTCTACAGCTTACTAAACAAAGCACGTCATTATCTAAAGAGAAGCTCTGGAGGGTAAAGTGAGGCCACAGAGAAGAGGCCCCGGCTGCTCGCGCGGCTCTCTTCCTGCCTGGAGTCTCCCTTGCACGGTCCTTTTCTGCCCAGATCTCGCAGGGGGGCTGGGAGGGGTGAGTTCCGTTTTCTTTTAATGACGGGTCTTCCACACTGTCTGCTAACAAGCCAAGGATTCTCCCGTGGATTTCTCTCAGCCCCCCTCATTTCAGCCCCCGAGGCCTGCCGCTTCAAAGCAGTTTTTGTCATTCCGATTGGAGGACTCTGCTCAGGCAGTCTTTCTTCCCATCAGTAACCAAATGGTAAACATTCTGGCCTAGAGTGGGGACCCAGGGAGCAGAGACGATTAGGTGCCACCCCACACCCTGCCCCACATAACGACACTCAGTAGATCAGCTCTGTCTTCTCAGGACTGTGACCTTTGTACAGAGGAATCTGCTGCATGTCACACTGGAAGCCCCAGTGGGCCTCCCAGCCTGATGTGGTGTGATGTCAGCTTCTGGGCCTCAGCTTTTCTGCTGGAGCTGACTCAGTATGAGTGAGTCAAGCCTACAGAGTAAGAGAGAGGAAAAGACCGTGATATACCTCCACTCCCCCAAGGCTGCTAATGAGTCAGACAGGCCCCGTCTGTGGAGGAATCAGCTAGAGCATTGCTCATGGACCTAGTGTCCTGCCTGCTGTTCCTTCCCCAACCAGCTCATGGATAGAAATTGAACCACTGAGTCACAATAGTCCCTGGCATCCTCACTGCCTCAATTTTCCCTCCCACCTCTACCCAAAGCAGAGGAGTTGTTGCCTTAGGAGAGTATGTGGCCTGCCTTGTCCCTCCAAGTGCCCCTTTTCTCAGATTCTTCCAGGAATGACCTGAATATAGGACCTCCAGCTAGAAGAGAACGTAAACTGTGCAATGGAATTAAGTAGATATTTGAAATGCTGATTGCAGAGTAGAAGCTCAGTGACTACTGCCCTCCTGCCCTGGGAGCTCTCAGGACTTTGTCTCTATAAGTCTAGGCCCCTGCCCTCCTGCACATTTGTGCATGCGTATTGCCCCCTTCTCCCTGCCCGGTACATCTTGGTGGATAGAACCCAGGATGGACCCATGCACAAGCTGCAACAGAGCCACTGAAGGCGAGTGTGACCACCAGCCGTTTCCCCTGACTTTTGCTCATGGACACTGGTAAGACACAGGCATGGGGTGAGATTCAGATTAATCTCCCAGGCTGAGACCCGGACAGCTGCTGCCCAACTGCTCAGATTTCTTGGGTGGATGCAGCTAGGACCAGCTCCCTAGCTGAAGCCCAAAAATTGTAATTTACTGAGCGTGGCAGGAAATATCCTTAACCTCCACAGGTTAAGTAGATAGGAGAGTTAGCCATCTTTTATGCCCAGCAGCATCTAGCCCAGAGGTGTCATGCTCACGGCTTTGGGGTGTCCTTCATCAGGTGGCTCAAGTTGGGACTGGTCTTCCCAGGCTGATAATGAGGCAGATTGGAAAGGAGACACCCCTGACACTGAAGTTTAGCTCTTCTGCTTCCTCCCTTATGTTTGCAAGAAGCTGGAGGAATGCAGCCTTTCCAGTAGGGGGGCCATGCAACTTGTTAAGTTCAGTTTCTCAAGGGTGATGTCCACAGAGCAAGGTTTGGTTGGGAGTATTTGAGTGGCTGAGGAGAAAGCAGGCAGCTTGGCAGTGCACTCACTACCCTGAGGCACGCTGCCCTAGGGTCTGTCCTGGAGGGGGAGCTCGGTGCAGGCAAGGAGAGAAGGGGAGGAAGTGAAAAGCCCAGGCCTTCTGTCTCTTCAGCCCTTCTGACCAAGAATTGGGGCAAGTGGTGTCTCTGGATTGACTTGCTCTCATTAAAGCAGCCAGGTAGAGATACACAAGAGAAGCAGTTATGATCCCAGTTGGAGCTAAATTCTTTGCCTTTGTCTCTCTTCCCTCCCTCCCTCCCTGCCCCCTTCCTCCTCCCCTGCCCTCTGGCCCTTTCCCAGGAGCTCTCCTCCAGCACCGAGAGTATTGATAATTCATTCAGTTCCGTAAGTGGGGCCAGTCTGGGACTGGGTGGCAGGCTCCCCCGTGTGGCCGCATTTCCTCTCCGTCCCCAGGTCTTCTGAGTCCCCAGGCCAAGGCTGGACTTAAAAAGTGCTTTTTCTTCCTGGGAGATCAGCCCCTCCCTCCCAGGACTCCCCAGCCTGGAGGAGTCCCCTGCCCTTTGTCACCAGTGCCCTGAGCCCAGGCTTTGTCCAGCTCAGTCCTTCTCTCAGACGCTGCTGGGATGCAGTGCAACTCAGCTCCCAGTCCCCGGGTCTCTAGAGCAAACAGCTGGGAGAGAGGTAGAATTCACCCCTGGATTGGAGCCAAGACCTGCTTGGCAGAAACCCCCGGGATCCTATTTCTCCCACCCAGAACCCTTTCCCAATGGCTTCTGCCATCAGACCACAAATATTTATTCAGTTCTTCCAAATGCTAGGCCCTGCGCTGGGGAAGCAGTCCCCAAAAGCAAATAGGATTTGGCCTGAAGGAAAGTTTTACCTCCCCACAGCCAGTTTTCTTTTTTAGTTTCAACCATCTTTCTTCCAGGTCTGAGTTCTTCCCTTTCCCAGCTCACTGCCCAGGAGGTTCCTTAATCCGCATTCTCCTTTCTTGTTCCCTCTGGACTAACCCCTGACCCTCTGGTCCCACAGGGTCTCAGACCTTGTTGCTGGGCAGAGACGTGAGAGGAAATGCTGGACCCTCTGGGAGTTTGGATGATTTTTTTTTTACATTTTCTTTTTGATTTGTCTACCCAATCAGTTTTCTCCGTTCTGTGCTGATCCCCTTTCAATCATGATTCCTATCTCCTCCCATGTGGCAGAGCCTCTCCTGAGGTCTGGGGTCACATCTCCAACATGCCAAAGGAACATAGGGCCCCTGACCCAAATGCTGATTTGAGGATGGGGAGGAATTCTGCTGTTTCTAATCTGAGATGATTGTGAATTGGTTGGGGTGGAGGGTCCTTGGAAGAGTGACCATGTGCCACCTGAGTGGATGGATTAGGGGATCAGGATGAATGAAGGAGTGCCGTTTCAGATTTCCTCTTCCTTCCTTTTGCTTTCTCCATGAGACCCCTGGGATATTTCCAAGGACCACAGAAGCCCCGTTCTACTGTCTTCCTGTCTTGATCTTTTTTCAACCCTGTCTCCCAGAGCATCCCCAATGGACACTCTTTCGTTATTATGTGAGACCCTGAGCCAGTGCCCAATGGGGCAGATGAGCTTTTTCTTTGAACCTTGGCTCTTTGCATATGCAGAGATGGGCCCCCGGTACCACCCAACTTTCAGAAGAAGCTCTTTGCAGTGTAAGGGATTGAGGGTAGAAATTCTTAGTTCTCAGGAAACTAAGCAGAGGGAGAGAGGCCTGGTGAGTAAAATGGTGTTTTTATAGGAAGAGGAAATACTGTTCTCATTTCGCTGAGGGGAGTTGGGCTGGGGATGCTGGTGGCTACTTTGGTAAGGTAGGCCATTGGAAGGACTCAGGCTGGGAAAAGAGCTCTTCCTCGTGCCCTTCTTTTCCCCCACCCTCACCTCACTGCCCAGACGGACTTTGCTCTTTCTGGGAATGTTGAAGTGCTCAGCCTGAGGAGCCAAGCTCAGAGCAGGGAGCTGATATGGGGAGCCTGTCCCTGAGTGGTAGGGGAAGAGGACCTAAGGAGGAATCACTGAAAGAGGCAGACCTTCAGGGCCCTTGTCAGGGGCTGAAAGGAACTATTGCTTTCTCCACCCACTCCCCACACCTGCCTCCCTCTGTGTGCTTCTTCTGTCCCCATTGATTGTCCCTCATTAACGTGGAGTCTTCTCATCCCCTTCGTATCCCCTGCATGTGCACTGCCCCCCTTGTAAGAGACTGTGGGGTGGCCAGGGGGATACTCTGAAAGCCCCTCAAACACGTCAGGTATCAGCAGCCCTTCTCTCTGGATGGTGTCCCCCCACCCATCTCGAAGCTTTGGGACAGTTTGTAACAAACTCAGGTCCAAAAGAAGAGGGTTACCTCCCAGTGACACAGGTTCATACCCCGTCACCCTCAAGAATCAGCCTGCAGAGGAGTGTGTTGGCTTTTCTACCTTTTCCCAGCTGAAGTTCTCGGGTGGAATGGTGGGCCTCCCACCAGTGGGGAAAGGTAGCTCCTTCCCTAGAGTTCTCCACACATTGGGATCCCTGGCCAGGAGTGACTGAGTGGGTGGGTCACTTTTCCTATAGTTTCTTCAGCGTCTCTTACTTTGCCCCAACTCCCTGTAGCCCGTCAGACTGGCTCCTGAGCGAGAATTCATCAAGTCCCTGATGGCGATTGGCAAGCGGCTGGCCACGCTCCCTACCAAGGAGCAGAAAACACAGCGGCTGATCTCAGAGCTCTCCCTGCTCAACCATAAGCTCCCTGCCCGAGTCTGGCTGCCTACTGCCGGCTTTGACCACCACGTGGTCCGCGTGCCCCACACCCAGGCTGTTGTCCTCAACTCCAAGGATAAGGTAGGTGGGCTCTGGCCCAGACCCTACCCCCTATTTGACTCTTCTCCCCTGGTTATCCCTGTTCCTGTATATACCCAGGGATGCTTCACCAACATCCTGGCCTCCACGGGTCATGTGCACCCATCAGTCTTGACTTTACCTCAGTGCTGCTGTGATTCTGAGGGCCTTCTTGTCCCCCTTCTTGGGCCTTGTTTTTCTGAGCCAAAGAGACCTAATCTTTTCAGCTTGCTTCTTCCTTCCCATGTCTCAGGGGAGAGTTGCCCTCCAGTCTCCTTCCAGCCCTTCCGTAGCTCTTCCCCAGCCCTTGCATAATTCTTAGGCTTTCCAGATACAGTGACGGTGGGAGTAGACACATCTCTTGTTTCTAAGACCTTTGCTGATCAAAGTGGGAAGGTAGAAGGAGAGAAGGATGCCAGACTCATGTTGGAGAGAACTAGCTGTCTGCTGATTGGAATGAATACTAATGGTTCAGATTCTTCTTTCAAAAGAAGTATTGAGGGCGCCTGGGTGGCTCAGTTGGTTGGGCGACTGCCTTCGGCTCAGGTCATGATCCCGGAGTCCTGGGATCGAGTCCCGCATCGGGCTCCCTGCTCGGCGGGAAGCCTGCTTCTCCCTCTCTCACTCCCCCTGCTTGTGTTCCCTCTCTCGCTGTGTTTCTCTCTGTCCAATAAATAAATAAAATCTTTAAAAAAAAAGAAGTATTGAGGGTTAGAACCCTGCTTGGAACAGTGCCTGGCTTCCCCCAGCCTCCATCTTTAGGGCGAGCCCCAGGGTAGGCTTCTGGGCCTCTCTGAAGGTGGTGATTGATAGTTTTTCCCAAGTATATCATCTGTACATGTTGAAGCTCAGCTGAAACTTTTTTTTTTTTTTTAAGATTTTCTTTATTTGAGAGAGAGAGAGATTGAGAGAATGAGAGCGATGGGGAAGCAATGGGCAGTCAGTCCCCTGGGATTGTAACCTGAGCTGAAGGCAGACGCTTAACTAACTGAACCATCCAGGCCGCCCATCAGCTGAAACATTTCAAAGATGTGTGCACGTTCTCACCCAAACTCTTGAAATGTGTGCTCACAGGACAAGTTCCTGCCCTGAATGTGGCACTCACAGTGTCAATGGACTGACAGCTGAGGGTTGAAGCCATGAGTGGGCAGCTGTAAGGACTGTTAGCAGAATTAAGATTTGGGGGCCGGTGGTGGAGGGAAGTTGGAAATACTTTTCTCACATACACACCGCCCTTCCAGGCTCCCTACCTGATCTATGTGGAAGTCCTTGAATGTGAAAACTTCGACACCACCACCGTCCCCGCCCGGATACCCGAGAACCGAATTCGGAGCACACGGTCCGTGGAGAACCTGCCCGAGTGTGGCATCACCCATGAGCAGCGGGCAGGCAGCTTCAGCACCGTGCCCAACTATGACAACGATGATGAGGCCTGGTCAGTGGATGACATAGGCGAGCTGCAGGTGGAGGTGAGGGAGCCCCCAGGAGGTGGTCCTGGGGCCCAGGAGCTTTCACTGTATTTGAGATAAGGCAGCTCACCCCGAGGCAGCTGAGGCAGCGCCCATGGAGATGAGGGGGAAGCCCTGAGTACGGCTGGCCTGGAGTGTTCAGGTGGAGCTCACTTTCTTGCAGAAGGAATGCAGGTTAAATGTAAGGATGAACTTCTAAGGCCAAGGGAGTGCAGAAACAAGGTATTTACTGAGCCTCTGCTATATGAAGTTGTCTTAGGAAAGGAGAGAGTAATAAGTCACACCTTCATTCTTCAAGAAGTACTTATGGAGCGTCTTCTTGTGCCTGCCTGGAGTGCTGTGGACTAGTGAACAAGGTAGCCCTGCCCACAAGGAGTTCATGACCTAAGAAGAGAGGGAGCAAAGCCAGTCAGCGGGGGGCCGTAGTATGGTGAGGCCCGTGGTGCTGCAGAGCCGGGTGTTATGCAGCCCCTAGGATGGGGGTAGGACTTACTCCAGACTTGGGCCTGGGCACACCCTGAATGATTTCCTGAAGAGGAAGTGTGGCAGCGGGGCCCTGAGGGTGGGTCCGATCCGCTGGTCCGAGCCTTCCCCGCAGGGTACAGCAACTGTACAGAGAGGAGGGCCAGACAGCTGGTTGAGGGACCGAAGGACATTACGTGTGGCTGAGGCGCAGTGGGTGAGAAGTGTGAGGGAGGAAGCTGCGGAGGCTGGCGTGAGCCCGCTTGGAGGAGGGGGCCCGGCAGGGGTGGAGGGAGACCTGGGCTCCGGGCTGGGGTTGTGCAGAGCCAGAGCCACATTTGATGCAGGACTGTGACACAGCCAGCTGTCACTTTGTGAAGACAGACTCTCTTTGAGTTTACAGTCCAGTTAGGGATTGGACGCAGACATTTAAGGGGGAAAATCTGTAGGATATCTAGCCCGCAGTGTGCAGTCAGTGCCTAGTGGAGCTGAGCAGTGACCTGCTCCGGAGGAAGGAGAAGGGGAGGGCCTCGCTGGGCCCCGGGCTCTGTTGGAATATTTTGTATTAGACAGATGGGGAGATGAGACTGAATGGCCGAGACTGGAGGAATGGTCAGAGGGGCCTCGTGGTGGACCCTGCAGGAGAAGGCCGCTGTAGCCAGGGAGAACTCGGAGTGGAAGGCCGAAACTCCAGCTTTCTCTGGCGGCGCGGCAGCAGTGTGCAACCCCGGGCACGCTGCGGGTCTTCTGGGGAACCTGTGAAAAATCCCACGCCCAGTAATTCTACTTCAGACTGATGGCGGGATACGGCAGTCTGCCTTGTAGCGGCATTCCAGATGGTTCTGATGAGGTCGTTTACACTCAGGGAAGCGTGGCCACGAGGCCCGTGTGAGTGCCCCCAGGTGTCTGGGGTCCAGGCGGTGAGGATGGCACGGAAGTAGGGCGGGCTCCCGGAGCAAAGCCAGAAGGGGGGCGGTCATGCTGCAGAGGCGGCAAGCATGCGGGGTGACCGGGGGAGCAGGCGGCAGAAGCGAGGCCTGTGCTGGCGCCTGACCTGTGGTCCCTGCCCTCCCAGCTCCCTGAAGTGCACACCAACAGCTGCGACAACATTTCCCAGTTCTCTGTGGACAGCATCACCAGCCAGGAGAGCAAGGAGCCTGTGTTCATAGCAGCAGGGGACATCCGGTATGGCCAGACCACGCTGCCCCGCCTTCCTCCTCCCTCTCGGGCACTGCCTGTCTCTGTCCTTTCCTGTCTGTCGGCCTCTCTTTCCCTCTTCTCTCTCCTTACTCCATCCCTGTCCTGAGGCCACCAAACTTGAGGCAGTGAAGGTACAGGTTGAGAAATTACTGGGCCACCACAGAAGGAAGTTGCATTTAAGAGAACTTTGAAGGGAGCAGCATTTCTTGGAGTGGGTCTGAGGATTACAGGTGTCAGAATCAAGGGAGAAGGAAGAGAGCTTGCTGGAAATGCAAATGCTGGAGCCACACCTGATCTGAATCAGAGTCTCGGTGGAGAAATGGGGAGGCCCTAGTAACCTGCATGGCAACATGATTGTGGAACATCAGGTTAGCAAAACTCTCAGCCCAGGTTTCTATCTCTGTGTGCCCCAAATCAAGGAAAGAGTGCAGGAAATGCCAGCATAGACAGGGACATGACGCTCTGGGATAACTCCTCGAAGCAAATGATAGTTTCTTCCTGCTAGACGGCGGCTTTCGGAGCAGCTGGCTCACACCCCCACCGCCTTCAGACGAGACCCGGAAGACCCTTCTGCTGTTGCGCTCAAAGAGCCCTGGCAGGAGAAAGTGAGGTGAGTTGGGTGCGGGTGCTCCCTGCCCCATCTGTCGTGTCCAGCAGTCTCTCCCTAACCACCAAGCTCCCAGGCACCTGAGTCCTTGCCTTGTGGGGAGTTTAATTTGGCAGGCGGAAGCGAGGTCCGTCCTCTCCTTGCCTCAATCCTCTGACACCTTTTGCTGCTTTCTTCACAGGCGAATCAGAGAGGGCTCCCCCTATGGCCACCTCCCCAACTGGCGGCTCTTGTCAGTCATTGTCAAGTGTGGGGATGATCTTCGGCAGGAGCTCCTGGCCTTCCAGGTGTTGAAGCAACTGCAGGTAAGAGAGGGCGGGAGGAAGAAGGGGAGCTCGGCCCAGCTGAGGTGAGCATGCAGGTCGTTGCGCTGACTGTTCCTCAGGGAACCCTGTGGGGTCCAGCTTCCTACCCAGGTCTAAATTGGATGCAGATCCAACGAAAGCTGGTGCCCCTTCCCCAGTGTACATACCCAGGAATCATGGCCACAGGCGCAGCTCCACGGCGACCCTTCATGGTCCTTTCTGTGAGCTGCCCCTGCGGCGACCTCAGCTCCGGGAGGCTGGCTTTGCCCTGTAGTCTGGCCGTGGCAGCCGGTTTGCGGTGTGCTGCGTATCCGTCCTCTGAACCTTTGGATTGCTCGCCTGCGAGCAACTGTGCTTGTTAATCCTACTCTTTCTATACATATCATCGTTTTCTTAAGAGGCTGTCTCTGGCCCTAAATCCTTTCCTGTCTTCTCCCTGTTCTTTGGATTTGGATTCATGGCTCACATTCGCCAGGCCTGGGGGGGTGTCGGTGTCGTTTCCTGGACTCCCTGCCTTTTGGGGGCTTTCTACCTATACGATGCCTTTTCTCACACACTCCCCCGTATGTTGTTGAGCCCTGGACTTCTTTCAGAGCTCCCTGGTCCCCGGGGTCAGTGGGCTCTACTCACTTGCCGGCGTCTACTGCAAGGCCACCAGGACGGGGCTGTCGGAGGTGGGGGATGGAGGGGACTTTAGCCTCCTCGCCTAGTTTGGAAGATGATAGCTGCATGCCTCTGTGTCTCCTCACAGTCCATTTGGGAACAGGAGCGCGTGCCCCTGTGGATCAAGCCATACAAGATCCTTGTGATTTCTGCTGACAGTGGCATGATTGAACCAGTGGTCAACGCTGTGTCCATTCACCAGGTGAAGAAGCAGTCACAGCTCTCCTTGCTCGATTACTTCCTGCAGGAGCACGGCAGTTACACCACTGAGGCATTCCTCAGCGCGCAGCGCAGTTTCGTGCAGAGCTGTGCTGGCTATTGCTTGGTCTGCTACCTACTGCAAGTGAAGGACAGGTGGGTGAGCCCCTTATCCTGACCTCGAGCCTTCGGGAGAGTTCTCACTAACTCTCCACCCCCTGTTGCCTCGATGGGACAGTGGAATGAATGACACGTTTTAAGCAGAGATGTGTTCGTGTGCCACTAAGCCGGGAAGCAGACCGGTTAGCGCTAGGGCACAGGCGCAGAGAAGTGACAGCCTTCTGGGAGGAGCAGGGCTTTGAGCTGGGTGGATAAGGACAGAGAACTGTGTGCGGAGGGACACTCCATTCGAGGAGACGGTGCCCTGCGCTGGAAGCTCGGGGTACCTGCCCTGCCTGGCCAGGGAGCAGGCAGGGGGCACCACAGGGGCTGAGGTCAGCTGAGAAGGGCCTTCCTTAGGAGGTTGAGGAGCCTTATTCTGCAGGCAGAGGAGTGACGGCCCCCAGGGCACAGGGGGTGAGGGCGGGTGTAGAGCAGGAGGTCCTGAGGCCTGGCCTCGGGGTGCTGGGAGCCCACAAAGCAGAAAAGAGCAGAAAAGATGGTGGGGGTACAGTTGCAGCTTCCAGCGCTGACCTCTCCTTGTTCCAGCATGTGAATTTCAGAACTTTTAGGAATTGCTTGTTTTGCCCAGAGCTGTCACTTCTTCCAGTGTCACCTGGACCTTTGTGAGGTCCAGCTTGATGTGCAGGCGAGCCGGGCGGACACAGAGAATTACACCGCCTGGGCTCCTGCTTTCTGAGAGCGTCTCCGGAAAGTGACTCAGGGTCAGCAGCCTGAATGTTCCCGTGAGTCGCTGGGCAGAGGGCAGGCGCCTGAAAAGGTGGGGATGCGGTGGCTTGTGCTCCTTGGGTTCCCCGTGACATGGCAGCATACGAAGGTCTAACTCACAGGGCTGCTTCCCGCCAATCTAGTATCTGTTAAGTGCCTGCCGTCTTTTTTTTAAGATTTTTTTTTTTTTTTTTTTTTTTTGACAGAGACACAGTGAGAGAGGGAACACAAGCGGGGGGGTGAGAGAGGGAGAAGCAGACTTCCCACGGAGCAAGGAGCCCGATGCGGGGCTCGGCCCTGGGACTCCAGAATCATGACCTGAGCTGAAGGCAGACGCTTAACCAACTGAGCCCC
Organism: Spilogale gracilis; assembly: GCA_004023965.1. Classification (NCBI taxonomy): domain Eukaryota; kingdom Metazoa; phylum Chordata; class Mammalia; order Carnivora; family Mephitidae; genus Spilogale; species Spilogale gracilis. The sequence goes on from PITA01010206.1 coordinate 69,255, forward strand.
CCAGGCGCCCCAGGTGCCTGCCATTCTTATATGAAAACCCTGTCAGGCAGGCATTTCCTTGTGAGGGAAGAAAGGGTCGGGGAGCTTTCAGGACTTCTGCTTATTCTGCCCTGCCAGCCCTATAAATGAGCCCGGCAGAGGCTCTGCGTGTGCAGGCCGGTGGGAAGTGTAACTGTTTCTAAGGAGTTTGGTTGCAAGCTTTAGACTGTCCCTGAAGAGGCAGGATTTGGAACACAGGGCCGAGGGAGCCTAGCGCTGAGCCCCGGATTGAGTAAGTGGGCGGCTGGGAGGCAGGGCCAGTCCTCTGCGCTTTCCTGTTTGGGAGATAGAGTCCATCCCTCTAAGAAGGGGAGGCAGCAGCAGCTGATAAACCTTTTATAATAACTCAAAGAATGGATGTGGTGAAGCCAGGAACAGAATCAGCCACTGGAAAGAAGTGGCAACAGTGAGCGGGCCTCAGACTGGAATCGGGCGCAGGGTCCCCTCACCTGCTTCAGGGTGGGCCCTGAGCTCACTCCCACAGTCGGGAGGGGTCGCCCCTCCGCAGTCTGGGCACGCATGAAAGTCACTTTTCCTCTCGGGGCCTCTCTTTCCTCACCTGTAAAGTGAGAGGTTGGACGAGGACGTGTGGAACCATTCTTGCTCCCAAGACTGCCTGTGTTAGTAAATTTGTCATGCTTCCCCTGAGGGGAAGGACTGAGGCGGAACTGGTTCTCTCCATCCTCCTCTGGCCCTTCAGACCAAACCTAGAGAAGGTGGCTTCAGACCCAGAGTTCTTAGCCTCACAAAGCCTCTGTTGACACAGAGGGGGTCGTCATGCTGGATGGGCCCGGCTCACGTGCTTAGCATGTTAATGGTTCTTCCTTCTACTGGCCTTTCATGGTGGAATCATAAAGACCTGGGATTTATCTCCCTCCAACTCTTCTTCCGGCAGCTTCTAGGAATTGCTTCCTGAGATTTTTTACATAAGTGACCTTACCAAACGGTTAAAACCTATTATTCCTCTATTCCCCACGCAGTATTTAAAATCTAAACTCCATTCAGCCTGCTCTCTTGTGGCAGGGCTCTGCTCTGCAGTGGGTTGACAGGAATTACCAATAAAATGCAGGTAAGTAGGGGCGCCTGGGTGGCTTAGTCATTAAGCATCTGCCTTCGGCTCAGGTCATGATCCAGGAGTCTTGGGTTCAGACCGGGCATCGGGCTCCCTGCTCTGCTCGGCGGGAAGCCTGCTTCTCCCTCTCTCACTCCCTCTGCTTGTGTTCCCTCTCTCGCTGTGTTTCTCTCTGTCAAATAAAGAAATCAAACCTTTAAAAAAATAACAAAAACACTCGGTAAGTAGGTTCGGGCTCGAGGCCTCCCGCCGAGCCGAGGGCTTGGCCTCTGGAGCAGTCTGCCGGAGCTGCGGAGACCTTTCCTTCCTCCCAGGCTCTCCGCTTAGTGGGATCAGCTTGGTTGCGAGAAGCATGGGTGTTGGAAAATGGGGATATTCTTAAACTCTTTTTAAGGTGTCAGTAATGGCAGTTTCGAGAGAATCATAATGATGGCAATTTCCGACCGCAGAGCCTTAGACAGGGATTTACTTCTCTGACTTCCCGTCTCTCCTCTGATGAGCTTTAGGTTGTAAGAGGTTGGGCCGAGTTGTAGGCAGCAGCAGACCTGGCAGGAAGCTCCCCTAACCTGCTGTCCCGCGGCCAGGGTGTTGCAGTCTGAGGCTCCTGCCTCAGTCGGACTTGACTGCCTCTTTCTCTCCTCTGCTCCCTCCTCAGACACAATGGAAACATCCTTTTAGATGCAGAAGGCCACATCATCCACATCGACTTTGGCTTCATCCTGTCCAGCTCACCCCGAAACCTGGGCTTTGAGACATCAGCCTTTAAGCTGACCACAGAGTTTGTGGACGTGAGTCCGGAAGGAGAGGTGCCTCACTGTGTTCTTTCTCTGTCGCGGGAGAGGGAGCTGTGGGCTCCCCCCAGATTAGGGGCCAACCAAACAGAAACGGCTGCGAGTCGGGGTGAGAGGCTGGATGTCCTGGGAGGCTTCCTGCCTGGTAAGGGAGCGGGGAAGTCACGGAGCTTGGCACGTTCGCCCCGGTGGAGGAGGTCCTGGCTGGCCGGTGAGCCCCCATGCACACATAAGTCTCCCTCCGCAGGTGATGGGGGGCCTGGATGGCGACATGTTCAACTACTACAAGATGTTGATGCTGCAGGGGCTGCTCGCTGCCCGGAAGCACATGGACAGAGTGGTGCAGACCGTGGAGATCATGCAGCAAGGTGGGCTGGGAAGAGTCCGCGCTCGGGGGCAGGCCCACCGCGCCCCGGTCTCCCACTTACTGCTGGGGCCTCAAGGCGTGGAGCTTCCAAAAAGTGGGTTCCACTCTGAGACTGGGGGCAGGGTTTCCCAGAGGGTGCCACAGATGACCGTTGGGACATTTCTCCTGACTCCTGATGGAGCTGGGTCCCCCGGCTCCTGGGCCCAGTCCGTCTCCCTGCATTCCCTCTCCACCAGACTTTTTGTTTCCTTCCATCCCTCCTGGCTCTGCTCTCTGCCAGCCCAGGTATTTCCAGTCACCACTTTCCTCCCTGTTGGCCCTTGACCAGACTGCCCCTGTCCCCAGGCCCCTTACCTGTCCCAACACTCACTCTTCCCGGTGAGCTGAAAGTATTTCCTCTCTGCTCTTCTTGATCTACTCTCCCTGAGTCATTTCCTCACTGCCTTGCGACGTAGTCCCTCCTCTCCCGGCTCTTCTGGGCCTAGTCTCCATTCCCCCTCCTCAAGGCTTCCCTGTACGCCTGGGCTGAGCTGCCAGTCTCCTCCTCCCCCCATCCCTACCCCCACCCCGCAGGTTGTCGCCGTTGCTCAGGAGCGTCCCCGTCTGGCCCCGTGATGACGGTGGCCCAGGTCATCTGTGAGTGTCAGACGTAGCATAGGCAGAGGCCTGCAACCAGATAAGTGCCCAGCTCAGGGCCCATTCCCAAGACCCTCCTCCCAGCCTTCCCTCCGGGTCCTGGGACTGCCCCCTTTGCCCGGGGGCGGGGGCGGGGGCGGGGTAGTGCCAGCCCTCTCCCCCTCTGCCCTCACCGAGGGGGACTTGAGTGTGGGATAAAGATGGGCTCAAGACAGGGCCCCCCCAACTCCCACTCCTCTTCCCAGGCAGAAGTGCACCCACCATCAGGGAGCGGTCTGATATGGGAGGGAAGGGGCGCTTCAGGTAGCCCAGGCTCCGCGCCACCTGCTGTGGCTCCCACCATGGCCCCTCCCTGGTGGTGGCCCACGACCCTGTGCCCCCCACTTCCGCAGGCTCTCAGCTGCCCTGTTTCCACGGCTCCAGCACCATCCGCAACCTCAAAGAGCGGTTCCACATGAGCATGACGGAGGAGCAGCTCCAGCTGCTGGTGGACCAGATGGTGGACGGCAGCATGCGCTCCATCACCACCAAGCTCTACGACGGCTTCCAGTACCTCACCAACGGCATCATGTGACGCCCTCCTTCTCAGGCCCCGGAGTGGTGGGGGGATGCAGATGCAGAGGACCCTCCCTGGGAGGGCCATTGTCCGAGAAACCCCAGACCAGGAACCCCCCTCCACGGGAAATGGAAGGCAAGAAATACAGAGGATCATGTGGTAACTGTAGAGCTTGCCGGGGGCTTCCCTGCCCCCAGCGGTGTCATTGTCACCACCTCATAGACTGCAGGACTCACTGCCCTCCAGAGGACAGATGTCCCCGACCTGCAGGTTACCGGGGCCTGCCTTCTCACCAGGGTCCAAGAGATTCTTTCCATAGGCCATCCTTCCTCTGTTCTGGGTCCCAGGAGTGGGGGGAGGGGGGTAAGAGGTTGTTCTTGGTACTTAGGACTTGATCCTGTGGTTGGCTTCTGGCCGTGCTGCTGCCCAACTCTGTCCCCTCCCAGCAACTGGCCCAGGCCGAGTGCCCTTGCTAAGTGGGCTCAGGCACATGGTCCTACACTTGCAGAGGCCCCCATCCCAGGGCCAGGGAAGGGAAGGACCACGA
>PITA01010207.1:0-29417 GCA_004023965.1 Spilogale gracilis
TAAGAAAAAAAGGAAATCCAACAAAGAACTGAGCGCATCGCGCAGCGAGGGCGTGCGGAATCAGCGCGCCGCTCGGTCTCCCGCAGCCCAGCTTCTGGCCTAGGCGAGGCCAGCTCGAGCGTAGCGCTGGGAGCCCGCCAGCGCCAGCGCCCCCTCCCGGACAACCCAAGTCCTGGGGGCCCCGGAGCCTCCCGGGCCCCGGAGCCCCGACGGAGACCCGAGGGCACAGTCGGCGGGGTCGCGCCCCTGCCGGGTACCCGGCCACCGGCGGTCTTCACTTCTGGGTGGCCAACTGGTTCTCCAGATCCTCCAGGCGCGCCGTCAGCTGGGCCAGTGAGCGGTTAAGGAAGCCACTGGGGGTCTCGGGGGTTCCTACACACCCCACTCCAACCCGGGCCCCCGGCCGCAAAGGATATGGTTCTGCGATAGCTTCTCGAGCGCCCCCAGCGTGCGGCCCTGGAACTCCACGAGGTTTTCGCATTCACAGGGGCTCCGGAGCTCTGTACTCGCGCCTATGCCCTCCTCTGCCAGCCGGGCACAGAGAGTCAGGGGAATGAGAATCTGCAGGAGGACGAGCCGGCCCTGACAAGGGCCTCCGATACACCTCCACCCGCCCGTGGCTGAGTATGTGGGCTTCGGATTCAAACAGAACTGGAATGAATACCAGCTAGGCAGCCACGAGATAACTGCAAAACTCCGGCAACCTTTCTAAGCCTGAGTTTCCTTGTGTGTAAAAATGGGTACGATGAGAAAACCTATTCGTTGGTGGTGCTGAGGAGTCTATGGTGTGTGTGTGTGTGTGTGTGTGTGTGTGTGTGTGTGTGTGTGTACAACTTAGAAGCATTTCTCAAACCTTAGTGCTCATTGGAATCACCAGACCTTGTTAAAATACAGATTCTGATTCTGAATGGTGAAGGAACTGAGACTCCACATTGCTAATGAGCTACCAAGTGATGCTGATGCTGAAGGTCTGTGGACCACACTTTGGATAGCAAGAGTCCAAATGACAGCAGCACTCTCTAAATGAAACTTCATGCAGCGATGGGAATATTCTGTTTCTGGCCTGTCTGGTTCCATACCCACAAGACACGGGCAACTATTTAACATTTGAAATGTGGCTAACGTGATTAAAGAACTAAAATTTTGAACCTTTTAAAGTAATTTAAGTGGGCATGTACCTTATTAGAGAGGGAAGATCTAGTGCATTGCCTAGTTCAAGTAAACACATTATTGTGTATTTTAATTAAACCAGTAATTCTCAAAGTGTGGTCCCTGGACCAGCACCGTGAGTACCACCTACAAAGTTATTAGAAGTGCAGATTATCAAATTCCACCTCAGACCTACTGAATTAGAAATTCTGGGGTTGGAGCCCATTGAATGGTGTTTTAACAAACCTTCCAGGTGAATCTAATGCACGCTAATGTTTAAAAACCACTGATCCAGGGGCGCCTGGGTGGCTCAGTTGGTTAAGTGTCTGCCTTTGGTTGAGATCATGATCTCAGGATTGAACGCTGCATCAGGCTCCCTGCGCATCAAGGAGTCTATTTTTCCCTCTGCCTCTGCCTCTCACTTGTGCTCTCTCTCTCTCTCCCTCAAATAAATAAATAAAATCTTAAACAAATAAATAAATAAAAACCACTGATCCAAACAAGCAAACAAAAACCAGTGATCCAAGTCTATTTCTGCACACATTTCAACACTTATGAAATCGAAATATGTGCCTTACAACGAAATTTGGCACCTTTTTTTTCTTAGCAGTACATAAACTAATGCAGAGCCTTACCATGTGCCCTTTAAAAAATAACAGCACAATGCTTTCACAAAAGAGTTGCTCTTATGATCTAAGAGTGATTTCTTAGTCTAGTTGAGCCCTTAGCAAATTGCTGTATATGTGATCGGTGGTATTGACAATAGTCCTGCAAAGATGTCTGTCTTCACTGCTGGGGAAACTAAGGGCCAGAGAAAGGGGAAGATCTTACAGACGATTGGTGAAGAGCCTCAACCACAGAGCCTAGAAGCCTAGATTTCTTACAATTTTAGAGCTGGAAGCAAGCTTGGGAAGCCAATGCCCTCCCCTGTTACGGTAGGGGTGGAGGTTAAGTGACTTGCTGGGGGACAGAAGCGTCAGAAAAGGAAGGGCCCTGACAGAGCAGCTAATCCAGTGCTTCCACATTCCTAGTTAATTATTAGAGTTAGCTGGGGGAGAGAGAGAGAGAGAGAGAGAGAGAGAGAGAGAGAGAGAGGCACAGGTAGGTGTGTATGTGTATGTGTATATATATATAGAGATGTACACACACACACATATATTTTTTAAGTAGTTTTTTAACTATAGATTCTCTAGGCCAGCCCAGCTCTACGGAACCTAGCTCTGGAGGGACCTGGTAATGTGAAAGCGTCACATCTCCGGCCTGGGTTAGGCTCTAAAGACTGTGGTAAAAATTACCCCCAAGAAGTTCCCTGTATGACCTGTGGAGTACAACACACAGGTTCAACAGCCTGCTTCTCCTCCACAGATAGAGCTGGTCCCTTTTTCCTCAGCTGAGCACCAGATGATGTAAATGGATTGAATTTACAGGCGATATTGTAAAATAAATTAATTAATTAATTAATTAATATCTTTGCGTACTTGGAACACTCAGTCCTGTCAGATTGCCAGGTCTGTGCAGGTGAATCCCAACACCTTAAAGGAATATATGTGACTGCTAGCAAGGAGCTTGGCATGCTTCGGAAAAGTTTCCTTGAATTCCTGTGAACACCCACTAATCTGAGGGGCAGGAAGCCAGCCCAGTCCGGTGCTTAGCTTTGACGTCATTGGGAATCACTCCAGGGTCTCGTTAAAGTACAGAATCTGATTCATTTGGTCTGGAGAGCTCTGGAAATGCTACAGTTCTAACAAGCCACCAGGTGACAACTCTGCGCTGGTCCAGGGACCACACTTGGAGTAACAAGGCTCTGACTAGTGAGTCGCACCCCAGCTATAACTCTACAAGGGGACAGGTTGGATAGGAGAGAGAAGCTCGGACGCTGGGCACAGTGAAGTCACATGCGCTCACCCGGGCAGATGCTGCCTCTGAGGTTCTCCAGCAGGTGCGTCATGGTGTCAAAGTCAGGGGAGTAAGACACATGCAGCTCAGCCGGCTCCGATGCGATCTGGCGCAGCTCCTCCTCCACGGCCTTGCCCACGCCCACCGCGTACATGACAATGCCTACAGACAGGGCAGGGCACAGGGGACACAGGACCCCAGGCCTCAGCAAGACCGCCTCCCACGTCCCACCCAACCCCAGGCCAGTGCATCCTGCGCCAAGCCCACCTTCCTCCTTGGCGCGCGCGGCCCACACGGAGATGTCATCCTGGGAGCGGCCGTCAGTGAAGACCAGGCCCACGCGAGGCACGTTGAGGGCGCGCGGCCGTGCGCCCTGCGCCTCGGAGAAGCTGTGCTCCACCATGTGGCGCAGCGCCAGCCCTGTCATGGTACCGCGCTCCATGTATTCCACGGCCAGGACCGCCTGCTTGACCTCCGCAGCAGTGCCATAGCGGCCCAGCGGGAACTCGGTGCGCACGCGGCTCGAGAACTGCACCAGCCCCACGCGCGTGCCCTCGGGGGACACGTCCAGGAAGTCCACGATCTGGTTCACAAAGCGCTTCACCAGCTCGAAATTCTGCGGGCGCACGCTCTTGGAGCCATCGACGAGCAGAACCAGGTCCACGTGGCCTTCCCGGCACCCTGTACGGTGAGAAGAGCTTAAACTGGGGGCCAGATCGCAGCAATCATCTACCCACCTGGTCATTCACAAACATTTACTAGGTAACAGGTACCATGTGTGAAGTCCTTCCTGTGCCAGGCACTGTACTAGATAATAATAGTAATAATGAATTCATAAAACTTTATGACGATAATAAATTTATCAGCAATAATATATCTTGAAAAACATGTCGCTAATATATAAACAATCACAATAATAAATAAAAACAAAAACATTATAATTTGACAGCTTACCATGTGCCAACTACTGGGCTTAGGTGATACGTTTATTTTTTTCCCAATCCTCCCCAAAATAATCTTAGGTATGATCCCCATTTTACATAACCTTAGGTTCTGAAGGATAATTTGCTCCAGATTCCACAGCAAATAGTGGCTGAGCAGGATTTGAAGCCAGGTCTGTCTGACCCCAAAACTCATGCTCCTAAATCACTCTACAATGTTACCTCCCATGTTCTGAATCAGGGACTTTGGTAGGTCCTAAAGGGAGTTCAACAATAAATGAACATAACCGGGATCCTAAGGAAATCAGGAGAGAACAGAGCAGTCACATACACCCTATGCTGCAGCCAAAGAAAGCGCTACAACAGAGGGGCATATAGGGAGCCCAAGGTAGGAATAATTCACTCTTCTTGGGGCTGGGGAGGCAGGTTGCACGGAGGTGGTAACTCTGATCTGTTCTTCCAGGACAAACAGGTGTGTTAGGAGACCTGATGACAGGGTCGGCTGAGATGAGGTGAGGCAGGGCTGTCAAAATTTTGACCATGCCCCACAGTGACAATAATAATACAACATGACACACTTCGGATGCTTATGTGTAATTAAATTTCACAAAGCCATACTTACTCTTTCCACATGCAGTAAGCTCTATTTTCTCCTTTAAAAAAAAACTAATTTGATTTCATTATCCACTAATGTAGCCGCACCCACCATCTGAAAAACTCGGGTGTAAGGCATCTGAACTCAGGGGTAGGCACTGGCAAGCCAGAAGACTCTTGGGTGAGGGAGAAATAGGATCAAATGTGTACTTTTGATATTAACCGTGGCAGCAGGGTAGAGGATTGAGGGGAAAGAGATGGAGGCAGGACAGGGCCCGCCCTCCACCCGCCCGTCCCACCATCATCAACACACACACATTCCCAGCGCACCCTTGGGCCACAGCGAGGGCAGAACCTAGGGTGCTCAGAGTGTGGACAGTGGGGCAGGGCAGAGAGAACACCCTTCCACCCGTCACTCACGGTTGCAGCTCTTGCCATCTGCCTGGAGTTGCTGGCCCTCGGGGCACAGGCAGCGGTAAGAGAGGCCCTCACTCACACACTGGAACTCACATCCATGGTCTACACCATTGCAAAGGTCCCGGGCTTCAAGGAGAGACAAGTCAGGGTGGATCAGGCTGGACTCTGCCCAGCCAAGATTGCCTGCCCCTCTGCACAAATACAAGAGACCTCTCCTCACCCTGACAACTCCTCCCATCAGGCAGCAAGTCGTGGCCCTCTCTGCAGTGGCACCGTGGCCCACCAAAGGTGCTAACACACTCATGTTGACAGCTGTGGTTCCCAAAGCTGCAGTGGTCAATGGCTGGTGGGAAGGAGGAGAGGGAGCAAGGTGTCACTTCTGATTGGAGCCATCAGGGACCTCAGTCCAGAATGCGAGTGGTGGGGCTCACTCACCCCTGCAGCTTCTCTGGTCCTGCTGGAGTACAAAGCCAGCTCGGCAGCGACAGAAATAGGAGCCTGGAAAGCTGATGCAGCGGTGCTCACAGCCATGGGTCCCTTGAGCGCACAGGTCAATGGCTGAGGAAGAGGTGAGGTCAGCACGTGCCCTGGGGGGGGGGGGGGGGGCTGCACGTCTCAGCCCCAACAGAACAATCATCTGCGGAGCTTTTTAAAAATACCCATGCCTGGGCCCCAACCCCCCAATATCCTGACTTAATTAGTTTGGGGTGGCACCCAGGCATCTCTGATTTCTATAAGCACAGGCCTTCCTAGGGGGCCAGGTGGCTCTCCCAACTCAAAACCCAGTTGCACTCCAACGTGCCCCTTACTAAGCCAGGCACAAGAACAAGAATCAACAATTGTAGAAGACAGGGCCCCTGCCCTCAAGGTGCTCACTGACACAGAGGAGGACCAGGCTCTGCCACTACCTACTGAGCCTCTACTTACCCATCTGCAAAGTGGAAATATAATGGAAGAGTGCAATTGCTATTTACAACTTCCTTCTAACGAGGGTGAACTACTGCCTGCTGAGTATCTTGATGGTTTAGGTGTGCAAAGACAGCCCAGAGCTGAGCTGGAAAATAGAGACTGGGGAGATATGGATTGCCCTGCACGATGAAAGTGAGAATTTGGGGTTCCTAGAAGAAAGATGGGAATGCATAGAGCATAGAGGAAGAACAAGAGAGAGATAGTGTGAGCATGAGTACCTGTGTGGGCTGAGGTTGCCAGTGAAAAATCGCTTCTAATGGGGTGACAGGACTTCGGGGATCAAGGGTGTCTAATATTCAATTATTAATAGTAGGTGTTTCTTTCTTGTGTGTAGGTTTGACTTTACTTAGATGTAACTTGCACCTCTGTCCACTTCCATCTTTAGTAAAATGGACATATGCACAACCTACATATACACACACGTCCTTGCGTACACAAGTATGCAAACCAAGGAAGAGGCTGATTTACACACATAGAACAAGAACAGCATGTGTGGGTTGAGAAAGTGAGTGAAGACCCATAAACTGAATGAATTCTACAGAAGCTCTGAGTGAGAGGTGACCACAGAATGTAAGCACTTGGGGAATTCCCAGAGATGTTGGGGAAAGATACAAATGTTCAGAGGTCATCACATGAGGCTTCAAGCTAGCCTCTTCTAAGTTCTGGAAACAAGAAGACCCTAGCTGACATCTGCAATATTGGGAACACATGGCTTCTTTTCCCAAGCTGTCGTGAGATTGAGAGATGATGTATGGAAAGCTTCAAGTGCATTGTCTAACACCAAATCAGCACTCCGTGAATGGTAGCTGTTGTCATGATCAAAGGAGCAGACACACAGGGAGCCCGGGTGGCTCAGTGGGTTAAAGCCTCTGCCTTCAGCTCAGGTCGTTATCTCAGGGTCCTGGGATCAAGGCCCACATTGGGCTCTCTGCTCAGCAGGGAGCCTGCTTCCTCCTCTCTCTCTGCCTGCCTATGATCTCTCTCTCTGTCAAATAAATAAATAAAATCCTTTTTAAAAAAAAAAAAAAGGAGGCACACATACACATGAAAAAGCAAATCCCAGTGGTATAAGGGAGGTATAGTGTGCCATAGCTTTTCAGAAGGCAAAAATGAAGAACCAGACCTTGAAGCCTTTGCAGAAACAAGTAGCAAGGGCAGCCCAGAAAAAAACTGAGATGCAGAAGCAGAAATGAGCAGTGTATATAGAGGGGCGGGAAAAGGTATGGAGACCCTAACTGAAGACCCCAACCATGAGTGTCTAAGTAGCAGAAACAGTAAGAAGATATCCATGTGAGAATTCACAAACAAGTTTGGAAGGCTAGAGAGAATGATGTAGAAAGCTCACTTAACTGTGGGGTCAATCATCAAGGAATTGGGTGGCCGCAGGCAATACTGTCCTTTTCTTAGACCCATAAAGTAAGGGCACTTCCAAAAGCCCTTCAGACTCATTGGTCTGAGGCTGGGGCAATAGGGAGCCACAGAATACTCAAGAGCAGTGGGACTGCAGGGCAGGAACAGCTCTCACCCAAACAGCTCTTGTTATCAGCAGCTAGCTGGTAGCCAGGTTTGCAGGCACAGTGGAAGGTGCCCAGGGCTCTGACACATTGGTGCTGGCAGCCGTGTCCTCCCTCAGCACACAGATCCTTTCCTGAGGACACACAACAGTAGAATCATCGAGGGACAGATGGGCAGAACCCTCCAACAAGGAAAAAGCTGGGTGGGGTCAGAGGCAGGCACCAAGCTTAAGTGCAGCTTTAGATGGGACAAGCCTCATTTGAGAGGGTCAGTCCAGATGGGAGGGCTTAGGGAAAGAATAGGGCCTGAGTAGCTCCTACGAATAGGCTCGGAAGGGGTCACTGGGCTAAATGCATCAATGGGATAGGGCAGGACTGCACAGGGGCAAGGTAGAGGAGGTGGAGAGGTACTAAATCGAGGTGGGTGAAATAATTCAAGGTGTGACTAGACCAGCCCGGCAGCATTGTGGGAGGAACTAAAATGGGATAGGCGGGGCCAAGCCCTGTGGGCGGGACATGACTCTTCAGGATGGGCGGTTGCTCTCAGCTTTGAAAGGCGGTGCTTTTTGTGCCGAGGGACGATTTCGGAGTTTGACCTTGGGCCTGTGGTAAACCACAATAGCTAGCCGGGTGAGCAGGCACGCTAAATGGTGCTTCTTGTGGGTGAAGCCTAAGCAAAAATGGGCAGGGCTGGAATTTGACACAGCTTGAGACGGACCATCGCCGTTCAACCATCTGGTGGGCGGGGCTAACGCAAGAGTGGGCGGTGCCTCCCGGGACCGGACGTTATTTACTCGCAGGGAAAGGGCATCTAAGTTTCTGGGGAGTCCGCGCCTCCCTCCAGCGCTCCCCTAACTCACCACACAGCCGGCTCTGGAACTGCAGGCCAAACTCCTGGATAAGATCGAAGGACTCAACGAGGAAGACATGCTGGTCCAGCGGGGGAGACGCCATGGCTCGCAGGGAGCCCACGTCTGCGCGCTGCACGCCCACAGCGTAGATTTCGATGCCCTGGGCGCGCGCCTGAGCCGCCACCTCAGCTACGCGATCTTGGGGCCTCCCGTCGGTCACGATGACAGCGATGCGGGGCACTCGCTCCTCCGGCGGGCGCGCACCCTCGGCCACACTGAAGGCCACGTTCATGGCGTACTGGATTGCCAGCCCGGTCATGGTGCCCTGAGCTAGGGGCACCAGCGCGCGTATGGCGCGTTCCATATCCTCACGTCGCGAGAAGGCGCCAAGCGGGAAGACGCTCTGCACTTGACTTGAGTACTGGATCACGCCGACACGCGTGGCATTGGGCCCCACGTCCAGGCCGCGGAGGAGGCCCACCAGGAACTGCCGCATGGTCTCGAACTCAAAGGGGCGCACGCTGCGCGAGCTGTCAATCACGAACACCAAATCCAGGGGCCCCATCTGACATCTGGGACCTTTGAAGAGATCAGGAAGGACTTTGCTAGGTCTGCAGAACCTCATCTTGGAGGAGATCCCCTAGGAAACCCAGGGCGAAATGGTGCTATCCGGGCGGTAACAGCGTCTAGCGCAGAATTAACCTAGCAAATGCGAGTTAGATACACTTTGCTAAGGGCCTGGGCCAGATTTCCCCCCAGTTTAACCTACAGCTCTTAGGGCTATTCTACAGTTCAGGAGTAGGTGAAGGGATGTGGCAATCTCAAATGTCTACAGGGACCAGGCAGGCAACATAAATGAGTGAACTGGACGGGTTACACTGGTGGACCACCTGTATCTCTCCTACAGTGGGACTGCAGGGCAGGAACAGCTCTCACCCAAACAAATGCTGCCATGCAGCCATGTGGACCCCAAGTTAATAGATCCTTGGATTTTTTCAAGAGAAGTCCCAAATCGGGATTTGTATATGACGTCTCCTGATTTTTCTTTCTTTTTTAAAAAAATATTTTATTTATTTATTTGACAGAGAGAGATCACAAGTAGGCAGAGATGCAGGCAGAAAGAGAGGAGGAAGCAGGCTCCCTGCCTACCAGAGAGCCTGATGTGGGCCTCGATCCCAGGACCCTGAGATCATGACCTGAGCTGAAGGCAGAGGATTTAACCCACTGAGCCACCCAGGCACCCATCTCCTGATTTTTCAATGAACTTTTAAAAATTAAACACCAAATGGGCAGTTTTGCATGAGCCCAACTTTGTCAGCTCTAAGCCACATCCTACAGATAAGGAAACTGAGTCCCAGAGAGAGGAAACTGTGAACTGAGAAACACCCCCCACCCCATCCCCTTTATGATTTCAGAGCTTTTGCTTTTTCTCTCCCCAGCAGACCCAGCTGGCTACAAAGGGAGGGCCAGCTTTTGCTCCCTTCCCCCTGTTGTTGAGGGCTGAGCCCCACTCACCTGCTGAGCCCCACTCACCTGCAAACTGGAGCTGGGTTTCCCAGGGCTGGAGGAGAAGCAGCAACATGAACAGTGGCCAGCACAGAAGGCCCCTCATGGCGCTTGAGTAGCAGGGAACAGAAGTGCTGGAGCCTGAAAAGTGCAAGGAAAAAAGCAAAGCAATAATTTTACAGAACTCTTATTCTGGGTGACGGGAACTTGGAGGGGAAGAAGGGTCATGGATTTATTTTACTCATCTATTTACCTTTGTGTATGTTTGGAAATTTGTCCTAATAAAAAAATATTGCATTACAGTGCTGGGAAATACAAGGAATTCTACTTCACAGAACTGCGGAATAGTAAATAAATAGAAAATATATTTTAAAAAATATAACATTTAAAAAGAAAAAGGCCTCTTAAAACAAAACAAAAATAAATGAAAAAGAAAGGCCTTTCTAAATACCGAGCACAATGTTAAATGCTTCTTTTTTTTTTCTTAAAGATTTTATTTATTTGACAGAGAGAAACACAGCCAGAGAGGGAACACAAGCAGGGGGAGTGACAGAGGGAGAAGCAGGCTTCCCACCGAGCAGAGAGCCCGATGTGGGGCTCGATGTGGGGCTCGATCCTGGGTCTCCATCCTGGCTCTCCATCCTGGCTCTCCATCCTGGGTCTCTGGGATCATGACTTGAGCCGAAGGCAGTCGCTTATCCAACTGAGCCACCCAGGCGCCCCAACAGTGTTAAATGCTTCTTATGTGCTTGGACATTTAATCCTCTCGGCAATTCTGAGACTAAGACCGTTATCGTTCCCATTGTACAGATGAGGAAACACGCTCAGAAAAGGTAAACTCTGGTAGCCAAAGTCGCTTGGCAAGGAAGTGGCTTGCCACGATACAGTCCTATGCTTAAGTGGTTCCAAAAACCAGCGGCGTGTTCCGCTCTGCGCGCTCTCCTCCTGGGAGAACCACTGCAGACCAAAGCCAGCCACTCCCCCACCCCATCCCCTCGCCTCCTCACATAAGGCGCTTCTGTGTGGCTGTCCTTCCAGCACACGCGCGTGCGCGCACACATGAATGCACGCACTCTGACATGCACCGCCCAGCCTCAGGCCACCACGGAGAGCCGGGCGCTTTCAAGGGGCTGGGCAGTTCTGGACCCGCAGCACGCACGCCAAAACCCACCACGCAAGTTTGGCTCCTCCACTTCCCTCCTGCTCTCAGGAGAGGCCGCCAGGGGGCGTCTTCCTGCGCCTGGCTGCGTTGGTTAGGTGGCCGTGGGAAGCCCACATCTGCCTAGCAGGTGCCCCTGCCCAGAGCAAACAGTGGCCGGGAGCCCGGAGGCCTTGGAGATAAGTCTGGGGCAGGATATAGCCCGCACAAGGGCCAAGAAGCAGGGGCGCGCAGGGTTCCGGGGATAGCTGCATTGGATGCCCAGAGGGCGGTGAGTTGGGGCCCGAGTGCGGCCATGGATCCTGTACGGGAAACAGGTGAGCGTTCACTCTTCCACTGCCCTTGGCGACACCCCTTGATAATCCCGAAGGATTCCCGTGTACAGATGGGAAAATTGAGACCCAAGAAAGCTGCCCCCCGAGCTGCAAAGGAACCTGCGACTAGAACCTGGGACTCCAGGTTCCCCTTGTCCCTTCTGGGCTGCCTGTCTGCCTAGCAATCTGGCGCCTAGGAGTCACTAAACCTCTTTTCCTTACACCCCCTCCCACAGCTCCGTACCCACTCCCACTGCTCTGTAACCCACCCCATCCCCGCCCCATGCTGGAGCTGTGTTAGCCACTTTTCTGTTGCTTGTTTCTTGGCAGAGGGGACCAGCTGCCCTAATCCAACCGCAGCCCGTCTACCCCCCTCCCCCAATTCTGTGAATGGGCCTATTCTAAGGTGGGGAGCCTGCATCTCACTCACTCCAGGCCGCCTTTCCTACCCAGATCCTCTCTGCCCTCGCCTTTAGGCCTGGTAGAAGAACAAAAATCCCTCTGGCAGGGCCCGTGGAAGGAGGTTGAGTAAGCCAGATGTGTCAGCTGCTGCTGGAATCCGGAGGGTGCAGAACGCCTTCCCTAGCTTGGGCCATAGCCAGGGCCAGCGCCTCTGGGGTACATGGGGCCCAAGACAAAGGGCCTTTGCCACCTCCCGTTCTTTCACACCTGCAGAAGCCTCTGCACCCCCAAACCTTGGTTAGGATTCCCCCTTATCCTGCTCTTGGCCTGAGCCCACGTCTTGCCTGGCCCCCCACCGCCACCCCAAGAATCCTAGAGAGTCAAAATAGCCACTGTCTCAAAGTCCCTCACTTTCCCAACCCTCTCATTCCACAGAGAGAGAAATAAAGTCCAGAGACTAGGGTCTGCCCAAGGTCACACAGCAGTGTGGTGACAGGTCTGAGACTACAGCCCTGAGCTCCTCTGAGGGGTTAATCCTAAAGTTAGGAAGATTCCGAAATGCCTGAGGGTGGGGAGACTGGGCTAGAAAGGGAGGAGAGGTCTGTGAATAACCCCTCAAGAGTTGGCTGAAGAATAACACAGTGGGGAGGTTCTTGGCAGTTCTTGGCGGGTCCCCGAGGGAGGCGATTAGGGGGAAGTCCCTCTCCCCATCGTGGCCTTTCTTGGAAAGAACCCCACAGAAATGAAGAAGGGCACTGCAAGTCAGATGGTGGCTCCGTTAGTGATACAGCCGCGGTTAAATGCGGTCGTCTGGTCTGGCTTGACGCCTGCTCCCCCGCAGACCCCTCAGCGCCCCCAGGCCTTTTGACTCACCTGAGCCTGCGGGACAGCTCGGAGGCGCGGCCGCGGAGCGGAGCGGACGGGCGGAGCCTCCAGGGCAATTGGACCAGGTAACGGCGCAGGCAGCGTGCCCGAGGTGGGGACTGCCAGGCGGCTGGAGCAAGCCGAGGCGGCGGCCGCATTTAATCCGGGGCTGGCGGTGGGGAGGGGGAGCGCGGGCTGCGACCCCTCCCACCGGCAGCGAGAGATCCCCTTTCCTTGGAGGGCTGGGGCGGGGCCAGCGCGGCGCCCCTGCTCCCGCCACCCCGGGAGCCGGAGGCGCGAGCTGCGGGGCCGGAATTCGGATCCCAGCGGGAGGCTGGGCGGCTCCGCTCTCCGCCGCCGGAATGCGTCCGAAGCCTCCGAGGAGGCCGTTCCAGGAGTAGAGCCCTAAGGGGCGGAGCGGGGCCCGGCTGCTGCCGCCGGCTGCCGGTCCTCGCTTCCGAGGGCGCGGCCGGGCTCCTGCTCTCCGCTGCCCTGACTCTGGTCCTGCGCGAAGGGTGACGGGTTCAGAAGGGCTGCTGCAGGGTTTATGGCTCCCCGGGCCCCATCCACTTGTGGTCCCTCAAATCTCTGCCCTCGCGGACCCCTCCACCCGATCTCTGTGATTGCTCAAGTCTCCATCCTCGCTCCTCAAAACTCCCAGGTCCTTGGACTGAGACTGGCCCAGTCCCTTTATTATGGAGGCCCTGTAATCAAGGGAAGGAAAGCTACGACAGTCACAGGCCCCTTCTCTTGGGAGAAAGAGGGTTAGGGTTGTTTTGAACCCGGAAGGACTCAAATGTCCCCCCCTCCAAGATCCTGGGGACACCGTTTGAGGGCGCTTCCATGTTTGCAGTCTTCAGAGGGCAGGCAAGCAAGCACTCTGGGCCCGGGAGTCCAGCAAAACTCTTCTTCCTGGCACCAAGATGTCACTGGGCTGGGCTCCCTCAAAGTACAAGGAAACCATGCACCCTCATATACTCAGTCTCCCCCAAGGCCAGCACAAGTGTGGCCTTTGTGCCGCTGAGGGCCTGGGGGCGGGGGTGCTGTCCCCAGTGCTTCAGGCAACCGCAGGCATGGCGCCAGACCTTCCAAGTGGCACCTGGGTGGTCCTGGTGGGCTCCCTTCAGGCCTCATTGAGTACCTGGCAGCCTAAATATTTAACCTATGACTTACACCCAAATCCCCTCTATTGCCTAATTCATCCTCTCCCTGACCCAGAAGGGGGCAGAACTAAATAGACCCTTCCCACCATGCATTTCATTCAACCTGCTTTTTGGGCTCCATGCCCCCTCCCCTTAACAATCACCACTGCCTCGCCGCCTGCCTGCCCCACTCCCAGGTCCTCCCCAGAGCATGTCACAGTCCTGAGGGAAGGCATTCGCCAGTGCCTGCAGCAACAGTGTGAGCAGACTGTGCGGATCCTGCACGCCAAGGTGGCCCAGAAGTCCTACGGAAATGAGAAGCGGTAGGTGCCTCAGCAGCCCCTCCAAGTGGCCACTTCCACTAATGCCTCTCAGTTCAGTGCCTTTTAGAACCCTGGGAAGGACTCAAGGCTCAACTCTTGGCCAATCAGAAGACTTTTTCCTCGGTCCCTACTAGCCCCCACTTTGGAACTTCCCTGTGAATCTAACAGTCCTCACTCACTCACTCATCCACCCATTCATTCCTTCTTTCATTCAACAACTACTTAGCCGGCGTTTATCAAGTCCCAGGCTCTCTGGACAGCATGGGCCCTGGACATACAGCTCCAGACCCAGATACAGCCCCTGATCTTAAGGCATCTTCACCGTAGTGGGGAAGAGACAGACCAGCAAGTCCCCACAAATCAGTGATCAAGATCCTTCCAGATCATGAAAAGAGCCAGAAGAGCGATAGAACAGCATATGTAGTGGAAACTGAAGTGGGGGAACTTTAGCTAGAAAGGTCTAGATGGTGGACAGGCCTTTCAAGGAGATGACTTCTGAACTGAGACTTGAATGTGAAAGAGAAGCCAGACTGGAGAACATCCAGAAGTGTGCTCCAATTAGAAAGAAAAGAAAATGCACACACCTTGAGGCTGTACTGGTTTGACTATTCTAGTGCAAAAGAAGTCAGAGAGGCCTGATATAGAAAAGATAAGGAGGGGCCCCTGGGTGGTTCAGTCGTTCAGCCTCTGCCTTTGGGTCAGGTCCAGGTCTGGCTCCCTGCTAGACCCGAAGCCTACGTCTCCCTGTGTCCCTCTCTCACTCCCCATTTGTGTTCCCTCTGTGGCTGTTTCTCTCTGTCAGATAAGTAAATAAAATCTTAAAAAAAAAAAAAAAAAGGAGAGGGATGTCACAGGGAATAAAGTCAGAGGGGTAAAGCAGGGCCCACATCATTCAAGGACTTCAAATTTAAACCACAGAAGGATTTTAGGAAGACAAGTAACATGACTGACTCATGCTTTTTTTTTTTTTTTTTTTTAAGATTTTATTTATTTGACAAAGAGAAACACAGCCAGAACGGGAACGCAAGCAGGGGGAGTGAGAGAGGGAGAAGCAGGCTTCCCGCCGAGCAGGGAGCCCAATATGGGGCTCCATCCGGGGTCTCCGGGATCATGACCTGAGCCGAAGGCAGTCGCTTAACCAACTGAGCCACCCAGGCGCCCCAGACCCATGCTTTTAAAGGAAGGAAAAGACAGGGCACCTGGGTGGCTCAGTGGGATAAAGCCTCTGCCTTCAGCTCAGGTCATGATCTCAGGGTCCTAGGCTGGAGGCTCAGCACAGAGCCTGCTTCCTCCTCCCTCTCTGCCTGCCTCTCCGCCTACTTGTGATCTCTCTGTCAAATAAATACATAAAATCTTTAAGAAAAAGAAAGAAAGAAAGAAAGAAAAAGAAAGAAAGAAAAGAAAAGAAAGGAAAAGAGTGTGACAGCTTTGTGCAAAGGAGGGCGGGGGATGGGAGGGGAGAGAGAGGGCTGTTGCTGTAGTCCAGGCAAAAATGATGGCAATTGGTATTAAGGTATAAGTAGTAAGAGACCCATGGATTCTGGATGTGTTTTGAATGTGGAGGAGATAGGACTGATTAATGGGTTGAGTGAAAGAAGTGATAAAAGAAAGTTCAGATGTTAATAGGGTTCACGGTCATGGGGAAGCCCGGGGAGGGCAGTGGGATCCTGTCCCATTTACACTGCCTTTGAGATGTCTAGAGATGGTCAAGTGGAGATGGACGTGCGAATCTGGCGCTTGCTTGTATGTCTCCGCAGGTTCTTCTGCCCCCCGCCTTGTGTCTACCTCGCAGGTCCCGGCTGGAGGGTGAAGCCAGTGCAGGGCCAAGGTGAGGGCGGACTCCTGGGCTGCCCGGCGCCTCCCCCTGCTGGGGGACCGTGCCAAGGGGCCTGAGAGCCGGGCGGGTCGCAGGCGCAGTCTCGCCGCGCCCTCTGGCGGCGAGAACTCAGCTTGCCTACTACCTGAGTCCTTCCCGGCCCGCTCGCGTCCCTTTCCAGCCCACCAGGCAGGAGGGGAAACAGGGCCCACGGTCTGCGGTTACATGGGACTGGACGGCGCGTCCGGCAGCGCAGCCGAGACGCAAAAGTTGAATTTTGAAGAGCAGCCGGACTCCAGGGTGAGCACAGGACAAGGCCCGATTTCTGCTCCCATGCTTGCCCCTCCCTCGGCGAGGAGGGCTCCTTTACACGAAGCCAAGAGAGGCGAGGGAACCGGGGCTCTGCCTCGAGGGTGAGCCCGGGAGCTGGGATCGTGCTGCTTCGTGTCATGTCTGATGGGGCAGACCTGGTGGCGGAGGGCTGGGATGAGACTGCCCCGCGTCCGCGCACCCCGTAGGAATTCGGTTGCGCCAAGACCCTGTACATCTCGGACGCAGACAAGAGGAAGCATTTCCGGCTGGTGCTGCGGCTGGTGCACCGAGGGGGCCGAGAGCTGGGCACCTTCCACAGCCGCCTCATCAAAGTCATCTCGAAGCCCTCGCAGAAGAAGCAGTCGCTGAAAAACACTGACCGTGAGCCGGGCGGGGCGAGAGCGCCGGGCGGGGCGGTTAGCTGCCACAAGGTCCGCGGCTGCGGAACTGGGGACCGGGGACGCCTAGACTGGAGGGGTGGGGGCAGAGCGGGAGAGGTGGAGTCTGAGCCGGGAGAGGGGCGGGGTCTGGGGGCAGGTGCTGCTGAGGTCCGAGAATGAGAAACTAGAGAAGAGCAGAGAGGAAAGGGAACCGAGCCCAGACACTGGGGAAGGGGGCGGGATGGGGAGTCCAGAGCAGACAAAAATGGCCGGCCGGTGCTGAGTTAAAGACAAATTAAAAGTGACGGAAATTTAGTCAAAAGTACCTATTCAGTGCCTGATGTAGGCGTGGCTCTGTGCTAGCCACCGCGTCCCTGTAAAGTAAGGGCAAGTGTCGGTTCTGGAGGAACGCACAGCCTAGCATGGGAGAGAGGCACACATCACTTATCTTCGAGACGGTTTGAAATAAGTGCTGCCCTGGGTGCCGAGTGAAAAATCCTGGGGCTGGGGCTTTGCGAAGCGAGGGCGGGCATCCTATTTGATGCTCATCATGTCCCTCTGAAGTGTACTATCATTGTTCCTATATCAGGGATGAGGAAAATGAGGTCTGGAAAATTAATCCATTCAACCCAGTAATGAACTACTGGGGCCTATCACAATCCAGAAGACTTGGCTAAGCCCAGCTAGGAAGAGACCCAATCGGATTTGAACTTGCGTTGGTGTGCCTCCAGAGCCCAGCTCCTACTCCTACATCATACTTACTTTCTGTCTGTTAAAAAAAACCTGTAGAACCTCTCAGACCCAGGCAGTGCCCTGTCTGGTCCTTGGTATCAAGTAAGAGCTGTAGTGGTTAGGAGTGTAGATTCTGCAGCCGGGTGGGTGGGTTTGAATCCTGACTCTGCTACTCACTAGCCTTGTGATGTGGAGCAGGTAGCTCTCCCAAATAGAGATAATGTCTGCTCCAGAGCTCTGTTGAGAGAATCAAATGAGCTAATACATATAAAGCATTTAAAACAGTACCTGACACATGGCAAATGTTATCTATCACCATTATCCAATGGATGGGAACTGGGACAAAGTATAAATTGAGCACTTACAGTATGCCTAGCACCAAGACGGAAGAGAGGGAGATGACCCAGCACTTTCTCCCCCTGTGGTCAAAGCTCAGTCAAAAAACGAAACCATAGCTGAGTATGTGTGATAAGCTGGACGAGATCAGTGTCAAGCCCTAGAAATATCACACTGCTGTTTCACACCATGTGGTCTTTGCTTATGCAGGCCCTGTGCAACTCCTATTTACTTCTTGCTCCCTAGCTGAGAATATAACCTCCTCCAGGAAGCCCTCCCTCGCCCAGCCCTTACCACATCATTTTGAAATTTTATATTTATGTCCCTCCTCTCTGAGAATGTGAACTCCTTCAGAGCAAACTGGGTCTAATTCACCCTTTGGTGCCCAGTATCCAGCACAGTGCCTGCCCAAAAGGAGGCACTTGGTGAATACTTGGTAATATTACTTGTTGAACTGAAGGATGCCCAGGCAGCAAAAAGGAACAGGCAAAAGCACAAAAGTACAAAAACAGGACTAGAGCAGGTACTAGGTGAACGAAAAAAATCAGCCCAGTGTGTCTAGGTCAGTATATGAGGGGACTGACACAGGGGACAGAGGACCAGAAATTTTCTGACAAGTACAAGGAACCAAGCCAGGCTTGGGTGCTTATTTCACCTCCCCTCACAGTGTGCATATCCTCGGGCTCAAAGGTCTCCCTCTTCAACCGCCTGCGCTCCCAGACAGTGTCCACACGATACCTCTCCGTGGAGGACGGGGCCTTCGTGGCCAGCGCACGCCAGTGGGCTGCCTTCACGCTCCACCTGGGTAAGAACAGCGGCAGGCCCAGGGCTGGGCGCTTCACATGCACGAGTTCATTCCACCTTCACTCAAACCTCTCGAGAAAAGTAAACTTTGCTCATGGAATTAAGGCCTGCCCAAAAGTCCCAGTGAATCTGTGACTTGTCCAAGCCATTCTGGCTCCAATGTCCAGGCCTTTCCCCTCATCTCAAACCCCACCCCAGGAGCAAACCTTTTCAGGGATAGCCACAGATGACCTCTCCAGGAGGAGACCCTTCAGCCTTAGCTGCCTCCCTGCATGCCGACCCCCCCCAAAGACCCATGTGTGATGTGGGCTGGACCTAGAGGCAAGGACGGCAGGATTGGAGACAGAATCTTGGAACCCCTGAAACCTTCCTTTCTTCCCTTCCCTCTTTTCACTCCAGCTGATGAACGTTGTTCCCAAGGGGACTTTCCTCCTCGAGAGGGCTACGTCCGCTATGGCTCCCTAGTGCAACTTGTCTGCACTATCACAGGCCTCACACTACCTCCAATGGTATGAGAAGGGAGGGCATACCTGGGGGGAGAGGGGAGATTCATGCGGAAGGTGTGACCCACAAGGGCAGGGCTAGAGGGTGAGGGCCCAAGTCATAAAGACACCTGTTCCCATTCTGAATATTCAGTGCTTTATGGGGCAGGATGGAGGTAAAGGGTAGGCAGGGCATGGGGTGGGGTAGGAGGAACCTACCAGTGCCCACAGGGCTATTGGATAGCAGGAAGCTAGCTAGGAGGGCAAGCTCTGACCACCCAGGTACCTTGCTGCCCTCTACCCCTTCCGTTGTAGATCATCCGCAAGGTAGCCAAACAGTGTGCGCTCCTCGACGTGGACGAGCCCATCTCCCAGCTGCACAAGTGTGCATTCCAGTTTCCTGGTGATCCTCCCGGAGGGGTGGGCACCTACTTATGCCTGGCCACGGACAAGGTGGTGCAATTCCAGGTGAGGGGTAGGGTACTTGCACCAGGCATCCTAGAAAGCCAGAACACAGAGAACCTTAGATCATAAGATCATCATCATCATGGCTGCTGCTTACTGAGCAATACTACCGCCCATGAATCGTTAGAATTGTAGACTATCAGGACAGAATCCGAGAATGAAGAAAAAACAGTAATATTATTATTGAGTCATGCTTCTTCCCAAAGAATAGTAAGAGTCAGAGAATGTTTGGAGATAAGATTATAGGATGAAAATTAAAATAGCAAAAAGTAATAGTATTGCATACTATTGTTCAAAGAGCATTAGAATCATAAAATGTTAAACCATAGAATTACAGAATGTGGAAAATTATTATTATTATTACTATTACTACTACTATTTTTAAGTAGTACAACTTCCAAAATAATATTGCCATAGAAGGTTGAGATAAAATAATAATATGTAGAAAATAACATTATTATGGAGCAATATTCCCTCCCAAAGAACTTTAAAAATGTAGAATAGAATTGCACAGTGTTAAGAAAAAATAACACTCTAAAATCCTAAGAAAATACTTTTAGAAACCAGCTAGGGGGCGCCTGAGTGGCTCAGTTGGTTAAGCAACTGCCTTCGGCTCAGGTCATGATCCCGGAGACCATGGATCGAGTCCCACATTGGACTCCCTGCTTGGCGGGAAGCCTGCTTCTCCCTCTCTCACTCCCCATGCTTGTGTTCCCTCTCTGGCTGTGTTTCTCTCTGTCAAATAAATAAAAAATCTTAAAAAAAGAAGAAAGAAGGAAAGAAAGGAAGGAAAGAAGGAAGGAAAGAAAGAAAGAAAGGAAGGAAGGAAGGAAGAAAGAAATTAGCTAGTTCAGCGAACTTACTTACCTCTGGGAATGTAAGGGTCCTGTTCAAGCTCACAGGGCCGGTAAAGCTCAGAGCCTAGGCCGGACCCCAGAATGAAAAGAAAGAAAGAAAGAAAGAAAGAGAGAGAGAGAGGAAGGAAGGAAGGAAGGAAGGAAGGAAGGAAGGAAGGAAGGAAGAAAGAAAGAAAGAAAGAAAGAAAGAAAGAAAGAAAGAAAGAAAGAAAGAAAGAAAGAAAGAAAGAAAGAAAGAAAAAGAAACTAGCTAGTTCAGCGAACTTACTTACCTCTGGGAATGTAAGGGTCCTGTCCAAGCTCACAGGGCCGGTAAAGCTCAGAGCCTAGGCCGGACCCCAGAATGAAAAGCTCAGGCACTATGCTGGCTCCCCCACGCCGGTGGCCACCATTCCCTCCGTCTCCTCCCAGGCCTCCCCCTGCCCCAAGGAGGCAAACAGGGCGCTGCTCAACGACAGCTCTTGCTGGACCATCATCGGCACCGAGTCGGTGGAGTTCTCCTTCAGCACCAGCCTGGCATGGACGCGGGAGCCGGTCACCCCGGTGCCCCTCATCAGCACGCTGGAGGTGAATCTGGCCGCTGGCGGGCGCAGGCGGGCGGGGATCTGACTCCGGGTGTGGTGGAGGGGCTGGCGGGGGAGAGCAGCAGGCTCTCCGCCACGCCACGGCACTCGCTCGCTCCCTCCCCCAGCTGAGCGGTGGGGGCGACGTGGCCACGCTGGAACTCCACGGTGAGAATTTCCACGCGGGGCTCAAGGTGTGGTTCGGGGACGTGGAGGCCGAAACCATGTACAGGTAGAGCGGGCGCCTCCCTTGGGCCGCGGGGGATGGGGCAGGTGCGCGTCGCTGACGTCACGGCAACCCTAACCTCGGTGCCACCCCAGGAGCCCGCGGTCCCTGGTGTGCGTCGTGCCGGACATTGCCGCCTTCGGCAGCGACTGGCGCTGGCTGCGCACACCCATCACTGTGCCCATGAGCCTGGTGCGCGCCGATGGCCTCTTCTACCCCAGTGCCTTCTCCTTCACCTACACCCCGGAGTACAGCGCGCGGCCCAGCCCGCCGGGCGGCCCTGAGCCTGCTGCCGACGCAGACGCACTCCTCGAGAGCATCCACCACGAGTTCACACGCACCAACTTCCACCTCTTCATTCAGACCTAGGTCCCAGCCCATGGCCAGCCCCCTGCCCCAAGTGAAGGCCAGAGCCTGGGTCGGGGTTGGCACCCACCGTAGAAACTGTCACTCCCTCGTCTTTATACATCCAACAAGACAAGACCTGGGTGATGCTCTGGTGTCTGCGTCCAGACACGAGTGTGGCTCTCCCTGTGTTTGTCCGACTGTCTCTTTAAATCAACCCATCAATCACGTTCTCTCCTTTGGTAACTTGGCAGGACTCCCTACTTCTGGGTCACTACCCCTCCAACTTTGTCTTTCTGTTTCTCCCCAGTCTCACTAGGATTTCACACACGGTTAGGGTCAAGTCTGGTGTTACCCTCCACACAATTGCGTCTCCTCTTGAAGAGAAGACAGGTAATGTCACCCACGCAGGGATGAGGGACAGGCTCCCGATGCCCTGGAGCATTGCTTCGTACCTGGAGTGCTAGACCTGCCCGGCAAAGCCAACTCCCTGGAGCACCAGGTCCTGCCCACAGCACTGCCTCTTGCCTGGATCACTCAGAACTGCTTGGAGCCCTGGGGTCCACTCCTAGAGCAGCGGGCCTCACCTGGAGCACTGGGCTCCCCCAGCACACCCAATCCCAGGTGCTTGCTGGAACTCCAGATCCAGTCCAGAACACTGAATCCCACGGAAAGCACCGAGCCTCTCCTGGAGCGTGAGGGTC
Source organism: Spilogale gracilis (assembly GCA_004023965.1). Lineage (NCBI taxonomy): Eukaryota > Metazoa > Chordata > Mammalia > Carnivora > Mephitidae > Spilogale > Spilogale gracilis. Next base: position 22,064 of record PITA01010207.1, read on the forward strand.
CTACCCTGGAGTGCTGGCTTCTACTCTGGAACCCAAAGACCTGCCCCTACTCAGACTCAATGGCTGGACCAGGCGTAGTACCTCTGCCAGTGTCTGCTTTCTGGCCTATGGCTTTGGTGCCTGGGGCAGCGGTCAGTGTTTCCATCTTAACTGTCCCCTCAGCCCAGCGGGATGCAGTCCTGCTGATCAGGGATTCCTCTATGCCAAGGCAGAGTCTGGTCTGCATGACCCATCTCTCCAAGGAGTGGAGTGCTCAGTGCACTTCCCCCTCAAACTCACACACACAGAAGGGACCACAAGTCAGATGGAACAGAGAGCCTGCCTTTTTTACCCTTTTTGAAGAAGGAATGGCTAGAAGCAGCTAGCATCCCTGAGCTCCTGTCCCTGCCCCGGGGTCCATCTGTTGGCTCTGGAGATGAGTTACCCTCCTAGCTCTCCCCCTCCCCAATCCAAGCAAAGATGCTCCCCAGGCCTAGGGGCAAACACAGGATATAAAACATAGGACAATTCCGGGCAGAGCTCCTGGGATCAACTGGGCAAAAACTGGACCACTCCACATGGGGCCGGGGACCAAATCACAGTCCATCCTGATCAACCCGCCCCTCCTCTGTCAAGTCTGTGCTTTACAAGGAAGCAGAAAAACCAGGCAGGTCCTGGCTCCAGTCATTGGAACCAAGGATATAGATATAACATGGGAGACAGAAACCTGAAGCGGTCCCAGGGGTGCCCTGTAGAGAGAAATGCTGGTTTGGGGCTCTCACCCCTCTCCACTCTTCTTTGAATTCTGAGCAAGGGCCCATTTCCCAAGAGGAGGAGGTGACCTTTGCTCTTTAACTTCTCAACGTCATCGGGAAACCCACCGTGGCAGGGAAGGAGAAGCTTGTTGAAGGGTCCTCATGGCTCCTGAGAATGCATCCTGGCCCAGGAACACAGGAACAAGTTGAATAGGAAACAGCCCCACTTGAGTGCCCACTTCCCGAGAGTTTGCTCTCATGACCCGTGATGTTGTTGAAGCCGGAAGCCACTTGTAGGAGATTGAGTTTCACAGCACATCACACAGGGCATTGGGGCACAAGGGCCCATTCAGCTCTGCCCTCAAGGACTTCCTCTGCCACTCCACAAGGCAGGGGTCCTGGAAGCAAAGATCCCAGATTGGCCTGAGAGCCCAGGCCCAGCTGGGCAGCTCTGTATTCTTTTGCATTCCCCTCAGGGGACCATAGGGCCCTTGGTCCCACCTGTGCACCCACGTAAAGTCTGTGATCTCACAGCTCCAGCCCTGGCCTGTCTTCTGAGTTCCAGCTTCTGTTCTGTACTTGGAGGTCCTCCTGGCCCTGAACCTGAATCCCTCCAACATCCAGTCCCCTCCCAGTCCACCCCCTTACACCAACCCCCCTTGATCTCCTTCCCTCACACCTCCCCTTCCTGGAGGCCTAAGGACTCCACCTCCCCACCTTGTGTCCTGCATTAGAATAGGCTTCCTTCTTTCCTCTCCCTCCACTCCCTACCCTGTTCTCCAAATCCAGCTCAAATGTCACCTCTTTCAAGATTTCCCTAGGGGAGGACCAGCTAGCTATATACTTTATGGGACCCAGTGCAAAACGAAAATGTATGGGCAGGGGGAGAAGGAGGAAAAAATGAAAATATATGGCGCCTTGTCCAAAGATTAAAAATTTCAGGACAGTACACCAGAGCATAAACTCAAGGCTGGCCCCTCTAAGTACAGAGCCTTGAGTGACTGGCCTCACCCCATGTTCCCTAGAACTTCACTGGGACCCTGTGACCACCCACCCCGGATCAAAGAGCTTTATGTACATGTCAGTTGTTCCTTCTTGACTGTGAATTCATGGGGAAAGAGGCTCCTGGCTGTGTACTAGAGGGCACATTAGCATACCTAGAACTTGGAGTTGGCTCAGCAAATACCAAAAGCCCCGTGTTGCACTGGCAATTTGGATATTTGCAAGTGCAAAGTGAGACCAACAGGTGGCGCTGTTTCCCGCCCAAGAGTTAAGTTTTCATTTATTTCCCGTCGAGAACTGTTAGGGTCTTAAAAGATAATCTTAACAATTTTCACACTACCAGGATCAGAATACCAGGGTTGAGCATCCTTGCTCTAGTCCATATTCACTCCTCGTTTTACGGACGAGGAAACAGGCTTGGAGAGAAGGCCCACGAAACTCCAAGAGCGGGCTGATGGCAGGCGTGCTTTAAATTATATACTCCTGATGCTAAATCTGGAATCTCAGAGTAGAATAAAGTCAAAATTTCAGTTCCAAAATCTCCTAACTTACCATCTCATGTTGCCTGAGGTTCCACCATGAGCAACCTAGTCTGCACACTTAAGCATTGACCTTTGGGTTTCTCTCTCTTTTGTTCTTTTTAAGTGGGGTTTTTTTTTTTGTTTTGTTTTTTGTTCTTCCTTTTAAGTGGGGTTTTTTCAAAGAGGAACTGTTATAACCACAGTGAGGGTAGAATTCTCAGACACCTTCCTCCCTGGGGAAGACTGTAGACTGCTGAAGGCACAGACCGTGAAGATAGCAAGGGAGAGAGGAAACAGCTTTAAGGGGAATGAAACCAATAAGATAATATCCACTAAGTTCTGCAAGAGTCATCCCGGACCATACTCACCAAAAAAAGAGGCCCTCCAGGCAGGCTTGGCTTTCTTCCCAACCCCTCCCTCCCCCCCCCCCCTCCAGGACAGGACAAAGGCGGGCGGGACTGTAGAGGCACAACAATGCTTTCAGCAGCTGAAGTGGTAAACACCTGCTGGCCCCAGAGGCAGACAGAGTTCTAGGGGAAGGAGGATCCTTGTGACCAAGTTCTTTCGGATTCACTTTGAATATAGAGGGCTAAAGGGGAGCTTATTCCGCAGAGCTCATCCCCAAGCCACCATCTGGTTCAAAACCTCCCCCTCTCCTCCACACCCCTGACAGGTGTCTGGAAGGGTGCCAGCAGCGCCTCATCCTGGCGAGGAGTATCCTGGACTTGGCTGATTTTGTCCTGATATACATATATATATATATTCCCTTCTCACACTAAATATTCGCATGTATTTTCAGAGGGATCACCTTAAAATCAAGGGATACAGAGCTTTTCAGACAACAGCTGTCTCGGGGGCAAAGTTGTATGTTCAAGCTGGGCAGGTTCGGCAAGCTCAAGTCGCTTGAACTCTCTGTGCCTCAGTAGCCCCTTCTGAAAGAGGGAAGTGTTTGTTTCACAAGACGTCCCAAGGCATAAAACAACTAATATATGTAAAGCACTTTCAACAAGACCTGGCCCACTGTCACCACTTTATAGGGACCCCTGCTGTCATTGTCATTACTCCAGAAGTACTTTTAGAGGTGATCCAGACAATGTGCTCCCGTCCATTTCCCGGATGGGGAGACAGATGGTCCAGAGGAGACAAGTGAAATTCCTGTATTAGTTTTCTATCTTGTGTAACAAACTACCACAAACATAGCAGGTTAAAATAACACCTGTTTATCGTCCCACAGTTTCCATGGACTGGGAAGCCGGGCAGCACGAGCTGGGTCTTCTGCTAAGGCCCATAAGGTGTGAGCCAGAGCTCACAGGGCAGTCTGTCTGGGGCCAAGGTCCTATTCCAAGCTCACAGTTGGCAAAACTCATGTCCTTGTAGCTGTAGAACTCATGGAAGCTTGCTTGGTCAAGGCCAACAGAGAGCATCTCTCTTACCAGGGAGGCTCCAGACCCTCTTATCCGTGCTTTCAAATGATTAAGCTTGGCCCACCGAGGGTACTCTCCCTTTTTACTAATTCAAAAAACTAATTTGGGACTTCAGTTACCTCTGCAGAACCCCTTTGCCTTGCCTATCTAATGTAAACTAATCACAGAAGTGACATCTATCATGCTCACAGGCCCTGCCCAAGTTCAAGGGGAAAGGATACGCAGGCATCCACAACCAGGGGCAGAATTACTGGGGAATTTTGACTCTCCCACCCTCCCAAAACTACATAACAAATTCCTAGCAAGGGGGAGTCTACTTGGCCTATAGGCCTCCCCATGCCCCATGGAGGAATTGCCCCCTACACGGGTCCATGCTTCTGGTTCAGAAAAATGGCAAGATTATGAATAAAATGGTTCAATATTATCTAGAATCCACTTTGCATCCTGTGCCCAATTCTCAGAAATACTATCATCCCAAGTTGCGCTCAGTTAGCACTTAGGGAAACTGAACCCCGTCCAGAGTTGGCCAGCAGCCAGGTTGACCGTAAGCAGCCTTTAAGATGGCTGCTAAGGGGTCTTGCCTCCTGAAGGCATTCCTGTCCTCCTGGAGTCTCCCTTCACAGTAAGACTGACCTTGGTGACCAGTAGGATACTTTGTGGAACTGACATTGCGGGACCCAAGGCTTGACCGTAAAAGGCGTCATACTTTCCACCTGGCTCTCTTGAAACGCTGTCTGGAAAAAGGCAGCCCCTACGCCATGAGGGTGCACAATCAGCCCTTGAGGGTCCACATGGTGAGGACCTGGGGCCTCCTGTCAACAGCCCCACCAACTTGCCAGACAGTGAGTGAGCGAGCTACCTTGGAAGTGGATCCTCCCAGCCGGGTCAAGCTCCTGGCTGACTGCAGCCCTGGTCAGCGTTCTGACTACAACTTTGTGAGACCCGCTAGCTCACCTGCTAGCCCCCTCCCCCCGATCTCAGCTGCTCCCACATTCCTGATCTGCAGAAACTCTGTGAGACGGGGTCCTAAGCCCTTACATTTTGGGGTAATTTTGCACACCGATAGGTCATAGAGCTATGCTCTGCTGGAGCTAATACCTTACCCAAAAGATGGCATTGATGAGGAGAAAAGAGTGCCTTTCGTTGAGAACCTTCTGGTCACTGGGCTCTGCTGATCTTCCCCTCTGCAGGATGTTGGCACACTGGCTAATAGCTGGTAAAAGCTGAAATCCAAGTCCAGAGGTCCTGGGCCGCCATCTCACATGACCAGACACAGGCCTGACAGAGATTTCTGAGAGTGGAAATGTTCTGTGTCTCCACGGCCCCGAGGGGCAGCAGCTGCACGTGGCTGTTGGTCCCTCGAGATGCTCCTGGTACAAATGAGGAACTTGGTTTTTCGTTTTTAGAAATCACTTTAAATTGAAATAGCCATGTGGCCAGTGGCTACTGTACTGGACAGCACAGGTCTAACGAACGTGAGGAACTTCAACAACCAGGTCATGAGGAACAGAGATCCACTCAAGCCCCACGGGACTCGGGAAAACCAGGGGTAGCAGGGGCCTCGGGAGGGACTGGAGGCCAGACGGACTGCTTCAGAGCAGGTAGAACGGTCCCAAACAGCCTCCAGTGAAGGGACCTTGGGCCACATAAACACTCTGATGGGCAGTGTGGTTACAGGTGAACTCCAGAGCCCAAATGCCTGGGTTCAAATGCCCCCCCCCCCCACCGTTGGTAAGCTGGGCCACTTTGGACAAGTCCTGTAACCTCTTAGCGGTGGTGTCCCCATCTGTATAATGCAGACACTAACAGCACCCACTTAGTGGAACTGTTGTGCCGACGAAGCGGGTCCCAGTGTGAGGCACAGAATGGGTTCTGGCACACGTTTGTGACCTGAGTGCTTCTACTGTCGGGTCCCCTGCATTCCCCCAACCCCAGCGAAGCAGCAGGGTTAGCCCACCAAAGCCCCAGGCCCTGCAATTATGGCTTAACTCTGCAGACAAGCTAAGAGCAGGTGTCCCCCTTGGTAAAAAGGCGGCATCAGTGGGGTCTCTGTAGACCTGTCTACTTCATGCCTGCAGAGGCCTAGCAGGCGACATGAGTGACAGCAGGTGGACAGAGACTGTGGCAAGGCAGAGAACCCACATCTAGACAGGACCCTGCCCGCAGGCAACTTCCACTCGTGGCCATGTGGCTGGGGAGGAGCCAAATCTTGAGTTTTTCCCCAGAGAAGTGGGGAATCAGGATTTACATGGGGAACATCCTCATTTCCATAGTTGGCACCTAATCCCAGGACTTTTGTGTTTTTGAAACAAGGTACCATCTGAACAAAACACCAAGGCAAGCACAATAAGCCCATGGGTTGCCATCAGCACTTTTTTTTTTTTTTTGGAGAGAGACAGTGAGGGACAGCAGGAGCAGGAAGGAGAGAAGCAGGCAACCAGCTGGCTGAGCAGGGAGCCAAGTGTGGGGCTCCAACCCAGGACTCTAGGATCATGACCTCAGCCAAAGACGGTCGCTCAACCAGGCCACCCCGTTGCCCACCATCTGCACTGACTCGCCTCCTCTCCAGGCCCTTCTTTGGCTTCTTCATCTCTGCCTTCAGAGTCTGGCCTCGCAGAGGGCATCTGGCCGGGCACTTCTCTCAGGCACCACTACTATCAAGGATGACTTCTTACAAACTTTAAAATGATAGGGAAGGGCACCTGGGTGGCTCAGTGGGTTGATGCCACTGCCTCCGGCCTAGGTAATGATCTCAGGGTCCTGGGATCGAGGCCCGCATCGGGCTCTCTGCTCAGCAGGGAGTCTGCTTCCTCCTCTCTCTGCCTGCCTCTCTGCCTACTTGTGATCTCTCTTTCAGATAAAAAAATAAAATAAAATAAAATGACAGACACAGGCAATCTAGAAAGTACCAGGTTTTATTATCTTATCAAAAAAAGGTAACAGACAACAGTGTGAGGTGGCAGTAAGAGGTGCTCACTCCCAACATAGCCGGAGGGAAAGGACACGGGGTGGGGGGGTTGCACAGGACCCAGCCAGCTAGGACCCTGGGTTGTGGCGGTGAAGGGTGCAGGAGGCAAGGGCAACTCCCCTGTACCCCAGCCAGTGGGGTCAGGAGTTGCGGCCTGCCCAAGCTAGCCCACCAGGCCTCTTCTTTGTTGAGAGGGAGGGTCACCATTAACAAGCTCCAGAGCCAGGGCCCAATCAGCCCTCCCCCATCACCCCTTTGACAGGAAGGCCAAGGTCACCCCTTGCAAGGCTTAGGCTGGGACTTGTTAAGCCAGTTTAGTTCTCTAGCACTGTGGTTCAACAGGTGGACATGGTCTCTACCTGCGTGTTCACTATAGCAGCCACGAGCCACATGCGGCAAATGAGCACTTGAAATGTGGTTAGTATAAATGAGGAATGAATTTTTAACTTTATGTGATTTTCAATGATTTGATTGGCCACCATAGCAGATAAGCAAAGCTCTCCAATCTTCTCATAAATCTGGAGAGCAAAAAAGGAACACCAGTTGGGCTGAAAGCAGAAACTAGAAAGAAGGTAGAACTCTCTACCCTCAACTACTCCAGCCCAATCAGAAGGCACCAGGGACAGAGACAGAGACAGAGGCAAAACCCACTCTGCCACACAAAAATCCACTCACTCAGCCATCCAGCCAACTTCAAATGGGATA
>PITA01010207.1:29517-73298 GCA_004023965.1 Spilogale gracilis
AAAATGGGGAGGATATTTAAAGAAAAAGAGGAAAGAAGGCCCTGTCTGAAGCTATAAATAGTAAAAAAAAAAAAAAAAAAAAAATTGTATCTCCGTCTCTTCTCTCATTTCTGAGAAACAAAAATTAAAAAAAAAAAAAAAAAACCAAACCATTAAATACAAACTTAGCAGGTACTGCGAAAGTGCAAGAGAGCGGAGAACGTTCTGGCATTGGCACTCTTGCCCAGGCAGAGGCCCTGCACCAAGGAATGAACCATTCAGAAAAAAATACCCCTCGTAAGGTAGATTTGCAAATACTCTACAAATCCATTTCAGTATGAGCTTTAGTTCTTCGCCCCACCCTCTCTCCTTCCCCACCCCCTCCCCCAAATAAAAAAGGTTGATTTCCAAAAAGTCACTTAAAGAGCCAAGAATGGCCCAAGGTATACCACAGACTCCTGTAGTGTGGTCACGAGTGTCCTTTCACGGACACGTCTCAAGGTGCAGCTGGGTTCCTAGTTCCTTCTCCCAGCAACTTTTCACGAGAGGGAAGGAGAAGGCCGCTGGTGGCAGAGCTTCGGCAGCACTCCCATCCCAGCTTCAGACTGGGAGCTCTGGGTGAGGCAGGGTCAGGACAAGCTGTTAAAAGCTGGGCCCACATTTTAAGTTTAAGATTAAGAAAGCATCCAATCCTAGACCTGCCTTCAGCAAGGCCAAGTATAACCTATTTCTCTGCCAGGACAACCGAGGCCCAGAGAATCAAGAGGCAGGACAGAACAAGTTTCTTCTGATGCGTGAAACATCATCAGAGTGGGAGATGCTGACAGGTCAGTTATTAGGTTGCCCTCCCCTTACCCTAATGTCCACCCTTCCAAATCCTGCAGCTTCCCTCCCCACAGAGGTCCAAGCCAGTGCCTGGGGGGGGCACTTCAGGCATAGAACTCGTTGGTGGGGGCTTTCTTGTAGATGGGTTTCTTGCCCAGGTCGTAAGTGCCTTCGTCCTTCTTCTTCATGCGGTACACCAGCAGCAGGACCAGGAAAATGGCGAAGAGGATACCCACGCCGCCGCCCACGATCAGAGCTGCAGGGGAAGAATGGGGAGAGCTGTGGGTCAGGACCCTGGGTACACTGCCAAATCCCCCCAGTCAGCTCTCTCACAACAAGACAGCCTCCCCCTTGTTGCCACCTGTGCTCAGAAGAACCTCATTCACAAGATGGGTCACCATTAAGTCACTGAAGGCCTCATTCACAAGACAGGGGTGGGGGAGGGGGAGGTCATCGTTAAGTCACTGAAGGCCACAGAGCCAGGGCGGCAAAGCCACTATTCCAACCTGCACCTGCTGGAGCCCACAGCCAACCTAGCACTAACTGGGCCGAGAGCCAGCAGGCTATGTGGCCTGAGCGCGGCACCCTGTCTAGGGGCGAGTATACACATTCTCCATACACACAGAGGCACGCGAACACAGCCATGCTACTGTGTCACAGACAATGACATAATGTGGCTTCCCCTCCTCCTAGTGCAGCTCGAGGACTAAGGCCTACGACCCACTCCCCCACTCCCGTTACTCATCACTGGCTGTGCAGTCAAGCGAGTGCTTTCATCTCTCTCCTTGCAAAATGCAAATAGGAGGACCTTTCTCACACATCGGTCCTAAGGATCAAATAAATTAACCCACTGAAAGTGCTCAAAATAACACACAGCAGAGGCTCGGTACTATCTGTAAACTTTAGGGGTTTACATGTGTCCCTAGCATCCTGAACCAGGCCTGGCACAGCAGGTGAAGTGCTTAAGAAATGACTCTCCCCATTCAGCTCAGAGAGGAGCACTGGCCATGGGTGCCTGCTGGGGTCAGGCAGACGTGGGCTGCTAAGCTCAGGCGAAGGGCTGTTCTGCAGCATGCTGGGCTGACTGAAGGGCTCTGGCCTGTTCGCTCAGGGAAATCTCACAGAATTCTTGCTGCGGCAGACCGAGCCCCCTAATTCGGTCTTACTAAGGCTAAGGAGATTAATTTTCCATCCCTGCACACGCTCCAAATCTATGCACAGAATGGGGGCAAAGTGGCACAGAGGAGCCCGGGAAGGTTCTTTCTTGGCTAAAACTCGATGAAAAAGCAGCAACCAAGTGACCCCAGAAAATACAGACAAAGCACATGGAATGAGGTATCAACTTCATGACTGTTTTTATCACCGTTTCCCTTTGATCATCTCCCCCCTCCTCCCATCAGGACCTTGGTCTGTGCTGGGCCTCTCCACTAGGTTAAGGTTCAAGGACAGTTTCAAAAGTGACCATGGTCCTAGGTTCAAAGACCAGAACTAGTTTTGTGACTTTGGACATGTGACTTGGCTTCCCTTGAGGCTCTAGACAGCCAGCCATACCTGTCAGGGCTGTGGAGACCCAGTGAGGGGGGCCCACGGATCAAACGGCACCTAGCAGCAAGTATCTGAGAAACCACCAGGTGCCACTGAGATGCTACTGGAGGGTCTCACCCCAACTAGTCCAACACTTCCATTACTTCTCACGTGAAGATCTTATGCCTAACTCTCAACCGGAAGACTTAAGAGATGACCTGGCTTTGATTCTGTCTCTTGCTGTGAGACCCAAGCAAGCAGTTTGCTTTCTCTGGGCCTCAGTCTCCCCATTTACAAGACACACTTGCTTGGGCTAGATCACTGGGGTTTTTGTTTGTTTTTTAAAGCTTTACTATTTGGAGAGAGAGAAAGAGAGAGCGAGGGCATGACAGAGAAGGTCAGAGGGAGAAGCTGACCCCCCGCTGAGCAGGGAGCCCAACGTGGGACTCGATCCCTGGACTCCAGGATCACGACCTGAGCTGGGCCAGTTGCTTAACCAACGGAGCTGCCCAGGCACCCTAGATCAGTGGTTTTACATTTTTCTTTAAAAGCAGCAAAACCTTTAGTTGTTGAAAGCAAAACCCTATGGTAATCCCACATATGCCTACTAAAAGTGAAACTCTGTGGTTGAAAAGATGGGGGAGGTTTTACCAAGTATTCTGAAGCTTAGAAGGGGAGAAGGTCTCACCCTCTCCCCCTCTCACATGGCATAGCAAGTAGCAAAGCAAAAGGAGAAAGAACACTGGTTCTGGCACCAGGAAGCCGCAGTCAGGGCTGAGCTGGGCCCAAAGTCACCTAGGGTTATATTCTTCCAGGAGCCTTATCTGCAAAATGCAGGGCACAGGGCTTTTTTCTTGCACCTCAAACCTCCCAGGAGGTGCTGGCCCAGCTGGCTGCCAGAAGACAGGAGCAACCAAACCTGGCCCAGGGTGCCCCACTCCGCAGGCTGGTTCATGCAGACAGGCCCTTGGCCTATAAAGGTTGGCCAGAAAGACAGTTCCATCTGCCAACCCATCCCCAAAGCTGTCAGGGAGGGAAAGAGGGAGCAGTCGCCACCCCAGATGAAGGCCATGCCCGAAGCCCCACCCTGGGACAGAGCTTCCACACCAGCACACCAGAACCCTGTGGCTCTCCTATCAGGCCACACCCTGAACCTCTCTCTCCAGGCCTCAGTGTCTTCATCTGTCGTATGAGGGACCCTGACATGCCACCTAGTATTTGGAGTCAGTGAAGACTCAATGACAAAGTCATACCAACAAATCAGAAAAGTGCTTTCCAGTTGGCCAAGTTATTTCAGATTCTAATTTTCATGGAGTTATGACACCAACCCAAGGGGCAGCACTGTACCCATTTACAGAAGAGGAAACTGAGGCTCACCTCCTCCACTGGGGTTGGAAAGCTTCTCAGCCAAGGTCACAAGGCCTCAAGTGACTGAGCAGGGGGATGGGGAGACAGCCCAATCCAAAGGCATCCTGGGGCTTTCAAGGGGGCTTTCAAGGGACCTTAACGTTTAATAACTAACTCTCTGGGTACCAACCCCAGGTTGTACAAATGTTTTGACAACAAGACAGAAGGACTTAAAGCAAGGGACCCACTCTCAGGCTGTTCTTTAGAAGCCTTTGATATGGAATTCTTCCTCCCCCTCCACCAGGCTACAGGCCTGGTCAGAGCCACCCCCTAGGGAGAGGGGGGTCCTTGAGTCTCCAGGTGCCCTGTGGCCGGAAGGAAGGAGGAGCGCGGGGTCCAAGGCATCCACGTCTGTAGCACTATCTCCCTTTGAGTCCTCTCCCCCTTCAAAGCCTCTGCTGGAGACCTTACCTGCCAGAACCTCAGTCCTCTCAAAGATGCTGCTGCTCTGTGCAGTGCTAGACATGGACACCTTGTTAGACACGTCCTCGTCGCCTTCAAAGGGTGAGATCCTTTTGGGAATGACCTCGTTGTCCTCCAATTCCTTGGATTCGGTGGGGACCCAGCTCCCAGGCCCTGCTCTCTCAGGGATATGGTTATCTAGAGGCACCTGGATGGGGTGGAAGGAGGAGAGACAAACCCTCAGCGAGGTCTGGGGACGAAGCCAGGGCAGGGGACAGGAACATTCAGCCAGGAAGGGAGTCTGCCTCTGCCATCTCACTGGCTGACTCAGGTGGTCCTGGGACAGAAAGCAGCACCGAGCAATCTCTCAACAATTATGTCATCAAATGCTCACCCTCAGCCTTTCCAGATGTGTCCCAAATGGGGAATGAATAATGTGACCAAGGGTGCAGCACGTGTTCCCACTCATAGCTGGTTCGTGGGTAGTTGAGAATCACCACCCGGAGGGCAGTATGGCAAAGCTGCAGAAACTGCTTCCCATTTAAGGCAGTAACTTTGCCTCTGGGACTCTGTCCCAAGGAGCTCATCAGAGATTTACGTGAAAGATGCCTGCTTAGTGCTATAATTTTTGAAGTCAAAAAAATCATAAATAACATTTTCATCAATAAGGGAGAAGCCATAAACCATGATTATGTGGCCGATAAAAATGCATAGGAAGCACATTTAATTATGTGAGGAAATAAAGTCATGAAGTCCTGACCACTTTAAATGAAAAATGCAGCACACAAAACTTATCTACAATTTGATACTAATGTTGGGGAATACCTAGAAATGTGCAGAAAGAAAGCTGAAAACCCATCCAAGTGTTGACAGTGATTATCCCTGCAGGAAGGATGGCCTATCCACGGCCCACAGTTGTGCCTGTCCCTAGGGAGCCAGGGCCACAAATAAAAGCTTTCTTGCAGAGTGAGGTCAGACCCTCACTTATGGGTCCCTCCTGACAAGTGCAATAGAAGAACACGTGGAGAGAGGCAAAAGCATGAATTACTCACCAGGGGATGGATTCCTTCAGGAAAGTTCTGGCGGTCCTCTGAGTCACCTGGAAGGTCAGAACCGCTGTGTGAGTGTGAGGTCACTTCCCTTTAGATAAAGGACCTCCTCCTTCTTCAGCCATGGCTGGTGGGAGTCCTAACGTACAACCAGCCCTCCAACACTCAAGGTACAGTGAGTGGCCACTCCCATCCCAGCTTCAGTTACCTCATCTCTAAAATGGGGATCCAAAGACTGGGCTCCCTGGTTCTTTCACAAGAATGTTGGGCAAGGAGCTGAGCAGATGCTTTACCAGCCTCAAACCCCTGCTCTGTAGCATATGGATGGGTCCAGGGACTGACAGCATCCCCTGGGAGCTGGCCAGAAATGCAGGATTCCAGGGCCCACTGAATCAGAGTCTGTATTTTCACAAGATCCCAGGGGATTCCTTTGAGAAGATTCTAGATTGTAATATTAAAAATCAGAATATCTTTCACACCATTTACAGATTTGGGAACCAAGGCTCAGAGGTCAGAGAGAAGCAGTATGAACTCAAGACCAGGTGACTCCAAGGCATGAACTTCCGATCTTTCCCATCACTGGGCATGGAGGAGGGAAACCTTTTGGAGGGGCAGTCAGAGCCAGGGAGTCAGTCACAGAAGACCAGGAACGGCTGGCTAGCTGCCCCCTCCCCGAAGCCTGCGCCCATTCACCCACTCGTCCCCCCCACCCCCCAAGCTGGAGATTGTTCCCAGGTTCCCACATGCTCCCAGGCTTTTCAGCTGGTCCTTTTGCTTTTCATAAGAAAACACTATCAGTTCTTTCCAGCCCCACCCCCACTAGGCCCCCAGCCAAAGGCAGACAGGTCCAGGCTGGTGCTCTGAAATCTTGAGCTACAAATGAACTCCAAGCAACAAATAACTTGCCCAAGGAGAGTTGCTAGGGATGGAAAAGGGTTGACAGTTATTTTTGTTTCCTCTTTTTTGAGAGGGGAGGAGCAGTGTAGGAAACTACCACCCCCATCCCCCCACCCTCACCAAATTCAAGTCTTAAGGCGAGCTCACTCTCCCTCCAGCCCCATGACCCCAGGCCTGCCCACCACACACCCTCCATACCCAGATCTCCAGAGCCAGACAGCTCAAAGTCATCAGATTCCTGCCCAGGACGCCCAACATCCTCATCGTCTGGTAGGGCTCCAGAAAAGTATCGGCCTTCTAGGAGATCTTGGGGGTCAATGACTTCGGTCTCTCGGATCTAGAGTGAAAAAGGGAGTCACATGAGCCCATCATAGCCCTCCATGCTCTGCAGCAGTCCCAGAGCCCCAAAGGCAGTGAAGTGGGCATTCAGTAAGGTAACCTGGAGTGCTAGAGGGTCATCAGGCCACAACCTGGAGACCATCCCTCCTGGTCCCTAACTTGCTGTGTTACCTTAGGCAAATCTCTTTCCCATCCTGGGCTAATAAAAATTATAAAGCTGGTAATCATCATAACATTAAATATTACTAGTTACCACTGACTAAACAATTACTGTGTGTCAGTCCCTGTTCTTAACACCAAAGGCATGTCTTTAACCTCATTTTACAACTGAGGAAACTGGGCATTTCCTTCACACACAAAAGCAGGTGGAAGAGTGAAGATTCAGCATCGAGCTGCGCTGCCTGACTGCAGAACGACACAGGCTGGAGAGTATGATGCTCCAAGGTTCTCGACGCACATGAAGTCACAGCTGTTTCACCCAGGACAAGGAGAGCGCTGCTGGCCCTGGTCTTGCCCAGCCTAGGACACCTCTCCGAGCTGAGTCAGACTGGGCTGGGACAGACAGGGCTAGCTCACCCACACCCTGGGGCAGCCTCAGGCCAGGCACTGCAGAGACCTGGTGACTCACAAGTCCGTAAGCACACTGTTGTACTCAGCTTTCCAGCATCTCCCAGAAATCTGTTCTGTACCAGCACGGGAGAGGGTACAGACAGGCACCCTACGGATGGACCATCCCCTCCAGCACCCACAAATGTCCTCGGCCCCTACCCCACAGAGGCCCAGTCCATTACATCACAGCAGAATCTTAAGCCCACTTCCACCAAGAAGCCTTCAAAGGGCATACTATCAAGGTCCAGTGAGGCAAAGACTTCCCCAAGGTCGGATCAAGTAAAATGCATCAGCTACTCTGTTCCCATCCCCCAGAGCTCACAGGCTAGGAAACAGAATGCTTATCACCTTCTCCTTAGTTCTGGGGCTAAAGCTTCCCAAAGAACAACAGCCCTGAGCAAAGTTCATTTTTTTTCCTGCCGATTAACTCAAATACTAAAGTGCCTACTATTTGCCAAGAGTTAGGGTTTCAAGGAAGTTCGACACACCCCTCTCCTCTAAACATTCTCTTCTTTCCCAGAGCCCCTAACTGCAGGAGTTAGGGGCTCTGCTCAGAACTGGCAGAATACCAGCCACAGGGGCCAGGGAGGTCCCATTCTCTCATTTCAGAGAATCTGAAAATCTGAGCTCTGGACAGAGCAGTGACTTGCCTAAGGTCACACAACTGAGTGAGCCAGACAACTCATAGAGTGGAGAGGCCAGGTGTCTTTTTGACTGCCCTAGGCTGTCCTTCAGCCAGCTGAAACGGCCAGTGGGGGGCGGGGGGGAGGAGCTGTTCTGAGAACAAGTTAAGCACTGCAGGAGGCCCAGGCCCAAGCTCTACTTCCTCCACTGGCTTCTAGGGAGAGGCGGGCAGGACCTCTCCAGTGCCCTCTTCCACCCCTGCAAGCGCAGACGCTGGATTCCCGGAAGGGAGGAGGGTCAGGCTAGGGGGAAGGCAGTGGGCACGCAGCCCTCTTCCACCAGACGGGGGAATCTTTGCTCAACACTGGGCACACGTGGGGGTGGGGAGCCAGAATGGGTTAAGCCCTGGTTGGGGATGACTTCACGACTCAGGAATCAGGAGCTGCTGAGCTGCTGGTGCTGGAATTCCAGCCCCCGCACACGCACACAGCCCAGTGCCTGTGGCTCGGGTTTGGCAGCTAGGAAGGCTGATGAGGTTGCGAAACTGTCCCTAGGGTGAGGTCTCTGTGCTATCCCCCATCTCCCGCCACGAATTCCCCCAGGCCCCAAATCTGAAAGGGCAGGACCTCTTAAGCCCTTAGCAAGTGAAGTTCGTCCTCCTGATAAATCTTGGGCAGAAGTGGAACCGGGGCCTCAGAAAGGTTAAGTGGCTTGCCCAAGGTCACATTGGCAGAAAGTGGCCACCCTGGAATAGAACCCAGGCACGGGTCACCTGAGCCTTTAACCACATGCACATGAACACCTGTGTTCACACCTGCAGGAGCACACATGCACGAAGAGTGCCTGGCCACCCATGCTAGGACGGAGCTCTATCAAGTGGAGGTCAAATCCAGCCCAGCACTGGGCAGTGTCAGGTGGGAGACCCTCCCCACGGGGGGGGGGGGGGGGAGGAGGAGTGGATTCTTGCCCACCCCCCCTCCAGCCCTGGAATGTTGTTTACAAGTCTTGCCCTTCTTTTACTATGTGAAAGTGCTCAAGGGGTGTTTCAAAACAACCCACGGGATTATCATGCTGCCTGGCAGAGAGCTGCTAGCTCTATATTCTCATTAGCCAGACGCAGACTAAGAGAGTAGGCAGGTATGGTGGTCTCAAAACCAAAGCTGAAAGCCCTCTTTGGGGTTGTCTGGTAATCCTTCCCCTTTCCTGTCTATACCAGGTTCCTGGAGAAGATTAGCAGCTTGGCTAAGGTCACACCAGGGGTCAGCGGGATGGCCAGGAGCCGACCCAGTCAGACACCTATCCCAGGGCTTTCAAGGATGCATTAGAGGGACCAGTGTGCCTTCCTCCAGTACGTCCCAGGGCCTGGAAGAAGCACTGTGGGTGGGGCGTGCTCATGGGAGGGCACAGGAAGCAAATCCTTCTTCCACTCCAGAAGCACCCTCAGCCCATGACTCCTGACAAGAGGAAAATTCCCAAGTGGGAACCCTTTAATACTAGGTCAGCAATAGGCAAACATCATGGGCAAGCATCCCTTTTTGTGTATGTGCGGGGGGGCATGCCAACAGCCCACGCTCCCTTACCCGCTTTGCAGACAAGGCCCATTCAGTCTGCGGTGGATCTGAAGAACCAGGCCACTCAGCAGCCAGACCCACCCAGCCTTGACGAGAGATGACCCCATCCTGCTACTGGCTGAGCTTACCCATCTGTTCTCCATGCACCCCCATCCCTGCCTGGGGACCACATGTTCTCAGGTGTGCATGCATATACAAGCACCCTTCTGTGGGCTCTCCTTTCTCAAAGACCACAACAGAAACCACCAACTGAATAGGTCAGTGGGCCTGGGTCGCACAGACACTGCTTGCCTAGGGCTGGTGGGCACCTGGGATTGGTGCCTGGGGGGGCTGAGATGCTGCATGTCTCCCCAGATTATCCACAGAAGAGAGGGAGATGTACTCTTGTTCTAAAGGAACTAACACCTGCCGCCAGAAGGTAACCAAGACCACTGAGCCCCCAAAGGTCTCATTTTATAACCTGGCAAACATATGAAAAGACAAGGGACTTTGCCAAGGCCACCCAAGCATTTGGTAGCACAGCTGGACTTAGAACCTAGGTCTCTAGGCTTGAGGCTGTAGTTGTCTTCCCCCACTTCTTCAAGGATTTTGACTTCAAAACTAAGGGTCTTAGTAAACCCTCAGGCCGCAGCTGTCACTCCAGATATTTCTGCATCCAGTCCTTGGACTACAGGCACGAAACTAGGAGAAGGTTGCCAACCCTATCCTGAAGTCCTCCAGCTTCAGTCCTCAAGGAAAAACACAGGTGCTGGGGTGACTAGCTCAAATATCCACTACGTGCCAGGCATCAAGCCGCAATCTTCCCTTTAGGAGCTCATCTGTCCAGCCCAACAGTCTTGTAACGTGCTCTGGTCATTTTGCAGGAAACTTATTTATCCAAAGTCACACAACTAGAAAGCAACGGAGCTGGCATTTGAACCTAGATCTTTCTCAAGACCATGCGTCAGCCACAACCAGGTTTCTCACTGCCACCCACGCGTCACCTCTCCACCCCAACCCCACGTTGCCAGGCCAGGCTCCCCCAGGGAGCAAACAAAGGTGAAAGTGATATTGCTTAAACAAAACAGCAAAAAACTTGGCTAGGGCACCAGGGAGAAGTTCAGGGTCACGGTCTGGTTAGCTGATGGGAGGAAAAGAGGAAGGATGGCCTCCCCAGCAGAGGTACAAGTGAGGGACACACATGACCCTTCTTTTAGGAGGTGAGACCAGGAGGACAACCGTGCAAGCCAAATTCAAGGAGTGGGGGTGGGGGGGAGAGTAAGGACACTGGGCTCCAACTACTGAACTCACCAGAGTGATTCTGACCCGAGATTCCCCAGAAGGGGCCTCTGGTACAATCACTGTTTTCCCCCATCCCCCTTTCTGAAGGGTCAGGTATCTCCTGGAATGAGCAAACCTGGGAGCCCACAAACAAAGCAGTCTGGCCACTTCCTAACTACAGGAGTCTTGGGGGATGCGTCACATCTTCAACCCTCAGCTTTCTCTTTCGGTAACCAGGTCTAAGAGCACCCTACAGAATGATGAGGGTTAAGTGCAATGCATTAGCGTGTGCAAGGGACCCAGCATATGGCCCCACACACAGCAGGTGCTCAATGAGTCACTGCGATTATTAATCCCCACCTGCCTTCCTTCAGGCTAAAGGGATTAACGCTGAAAGGGTCAGGAAAGACCAAGAAAAGCTATGGAAGCAGTTCCATTGCTAGAAAGACAGTAGTCAGTGGATGGGGGTGTGACGGAGTGTGCTTCGCAAATCGTCAATAAATACTTATAATGGGTATTTACTCCACTTCCAGGACCAGAGACTTTTCAACAACCAACCAGGCCCCTTGAAATTGCAAAAGACCCAGAGGTGGGCAGAGACCACACAACTCAGAGCCCTGTTCTCAGAAGCCAGAGGCAGAGGAAACCCAGAGATGGGCAGAGACCACACAACTCGGAGCCCTGTTCTCAGAAGCCGGAGGCAGAGGAAACCCAGCAGTTCTTTTTCCAAAAGGAGCAAATAGCAGTGACATTCTACTTGGAGACCTGTAGCCCTGGGGTATTTCCTGACCTACCTTGGGGACCAAAAAAAATACCCAAAAGGCAAAAAGAAACCACACACCAATCCACAGCGTGGTGCTCTGGTACCTGAAGGGTTAAGCCAGGTCTGGGGGCGGGGGTTTGAATGTCAGCTCTGCCCACAGTAAGGTCGGATTACTCTGAACACAATCACTCAGGAGAGAAGCCAGGCCTGGCACTGCCAGCAGCCAACTTTTCACCAACCCCCCAGGGTAACCCATTTCACAGCAAGGGCTCCAGCATCCTGGGGTGCCAGCTAGGAATGGGGGTGGGGTGGGACCTCCTGCATTCTGGACATCCCCCTGCCAGCAGGTGATGGTCTGCCCACCTGTAAAAGACAGTTCTCCAAGAGACAAGCCTCCCTCTGTCTCAGGGCCTGGTAACCAAGCTGGGCACTGCTCCGATTACCGCTGGAGACAGCCAAGAGGGGGCTGGCTCCCAGAGGGCCGCAGAGACAGAGGTGTATTGAACCTGGGGCTTGTAATCTAGGCAGCGGATCCGAAGTCCCTGCTGGATCTATGGGCAGGAGGTAAACAAGCCTCCCGTGTTCTCAAGAGCAGAGTCGAGAGCCTTGTCTCCACTGATTAGATCAGCCCTGGGTGCTGGCTTCCTGCCCCTTCTCAGCCTCCCCGCTCTACACACACACACAGACACTGCTCCAGACCGGGTCAATCTGTCTCACAGACGTCTCCCAGCCGGGCTTTCCTGGGGCTAGGAGTGTCCTGCTCCCTGTGACCGGCCACGGGTCATCCCTGCCCCCATGGCCTGAGGTCCGAGTAGTACAGCCAGTCCCGCAGGCTGGGCCTCGACCAACCGGCTCCACCGAGTCACTATTTCCACACATACCAGCCTCTCCCAGCCTCCCCTTTCCATTACCCCAGGTGTCACCTGACTAGCCAGCCTCTTCTAGGGTGCCAGAGAAAACTAGGGCAGCCGAGCTCCAGGCTGCCCGGTGGAGGAAGGGAGAGGTGGACTAAAGGGGGGGCACGGGGGGAGGGGCTGAGTAGGAGCGACTGGCCAGGGGGTGAGGGTGTAATGGGGGCACAGACTTGGCGGGAAGTAGCAGGTGGGGGACTGTAGAAGGCCAAAGCTGGGAAGAACTGTTCAAATCACAAAGTGATCTCACGGGGACTCCTGCAGCCCTCTGGAAAGGATAGTTTTAAACCCCAAGAACTGTAACTATTGGTTTACATTTTCAGAGTGCACTCAGGTTATCAGTCAACATCGGACCCCGGTAAGAACCCTCGTCCAGCCACTCAGAATAAACTAAGATCAAGCCAGCACTTTACAAGTTTGCCAAACATGGATTATGACCCTTGAGTGTCACGGGTGTTTTACTGAGGACACGTTAGTGAAGTGACTTATTAACTAACTGCATGTCCCTGGGTGAGCAGCAGAGCTGGGATGGTGACTCGGGTTTTCTGGCTATGAAATGTACCCACTTGGTCATCCTGCCTCTAGCAGACGTGTATAAAGGGCCTGGCCAGGTGCAGGGATGGGCCTGAAGGTCACCAGTGAGTTAATAACTAACCAGCCCAAGAAGTCGGGCTTTAGTACTTCTAGGGTTAAGTCAGGCCCCAACTGTTGACACAGGCCATCTCCTCCCTCTCCAGGCGCCCTGCACTGAAAACCTACTGGCTTTTCAGATATTGTACCTTCCCATCCACCACCCCATCCACCATCACACCCCCTTCTACAAGGCCAGAGCGCTACTTGCAACTTACTCGGCCTCCGTAGGCCTAGAAATTCTGCCCCTCCATCTGGGGAGGGTGACCCTGTTCTGGGCTTTGCCCAGGTGGTCCCACGCCCTTAGCAAACCCCCATCACCCTGGGGAGGGGGGAGGCTTCCTAGGATCCCAGCCGGACGGGTGGGGCAGCCCAGAACTGGTTCTTGTTTAAATATAAACCCATGGGATAATTAGCAAACAGCCCACTTCTTAAACAAACAAACAGGAGATTTGAACTCCGCCAGCCCCACCCTGGACTCCTCCCTTCCCACCTTGCAGCTGTTGGGGGGAGGGAAGAGGGTGTTCCAGGGGTCCTGGGAGTGGGATCCTCGGAGGGGATCACAGGACCACTAAGAATGCACCTCCCTACCAGGCACACTCTGGGAGATTTACCTGCTGCCTCACCACGAAACCCCTGAAGCAGAGGCCGAGGAGACTGGCTGACGTGCTCACAGCCATGTAGTTAGAGGTGGACTTCACACTCTGCGAGTTAGGTCAGCCCGGCCCCCAACCCACTGTACCAGGGCTCTCCGGCCAGTTCCAGGAAGCAGAGGGCGTCAGAAAAAATCAGAGCCTCCTGGGATGCCATGTCTCTGCACTGCAGCAACTTTGCTCTAGGAGCTCCGAGCTTTCAGGGAGACAGAGGACTACTTCCTCTGCACCAGTCCCAAGACCATTCTAAAGACAAGCTGAATTTGCAGCCTGTCAGAGCCCACCCACAGACAAGGCACTGGGAAGGTCTGAGGCCCGGGCTAGCATTTCCTGTACATCCCCTCAAAGCCCAGGGCACTCTGACACTATCCCTAATAGGCTCTCAGAGGAAAGGTAAAACTCAGGAGCCCATTCCAACACTCCCACCAGTCCTCCTACTAGCTAAGAGGTTGACAGGAAATAGGTGACTCAGGCAGGCCACGGTTCTCCTCCAGTGACTCACAGGCCCTGTCCAGCCCATTCTCCCAATTTTTAATGGTCATTTGGACATCACACCCACTAGTCCAGGAGGCTGAGAATAACTAGGAGCCAATTCCTCACAAGGGGGAACTGGGGCGGGAAGCCCAGCCTGGCTCCTCATTCAGGACGGCCCGGCACTCCACGTCCTTGGAAAAACCCTCTGTTTCTAGGAGCTGGGAATGGCCAGAGCTGAATGTCTTCACCCTCCAGCTTCTCCTCTTGCTTAGGATCTTTATCAAAGGGGCCAAAAAAGCTCTCCTCCCCGCAGCAGGGTATTTTCAGGGTAGGAAGGACCCTTGGAGGGCTTTACTCCAAGGTGGGCTTAT
Organism: Spilogale gracilis; assembly: GCA_004023965.1. NCBI lineage: Eukaryota > Metazoa > Chordata > Mammalia > Carnivora > Mephitidae > Spilogale > Spilogale gracilis. The sequence continues at coordinate 43,806 of PITA01010207.1, forward strand.
TACAGAGTTGGGGACACGGACACCTAAAGATAGGGCTCATTTGCTCAAGGTCACCTTGCAGTTCAGAAGAACTCAAGGTATCTGCCTTCAAACCCAGCCGATTTCCTCATATGGAACATTCTCTAAAGATGCTCAAATCAGACTAATATTATCAAAAGGACCTGGTTCTGACCTTGGCAAGCCACTATCCTCCTCTGTGCATCAGTTTCTTGTAAAAATGTAGATAATAAAACCTACCTCACAGTATTCCTGGAAGACCTTCATATTAGTGATAAATAACCTCAATGCACCTTTTAGAATGAAGTCACATGCATGTATTCATTCATACTTACATTTCCTAAGTACTAAGGGACAAGTGTTTCACTGAAGATGAATAGCACAGGGGCGCCTGGGTGGCTCAAAGGGTTAAGCCTCTGCCTTCGGCTCAGGCAATCTCAGGGTCCTAGGATTGATCTCAGGGTCCTAGGATCGAGTCCCACCTTGGACTCTCTGCTCAGCGGGGAGCCTGCTTCCCCCTCTTTCTCTGACTGTCTATTTGTGATCTCTCTCTGTCAAATTAATAAAATCTTTAAAAAAAAAAAAAAGAATAGCACAAAAGTCTTCCCCTAACCCCTCCGCCCCGTGGGTGGAAGTGTTAGGTGGTAGGGATGGGGGAACACTTGAGCAGAAAAGGACATTCAAGGTCATTTGTTTCAAACCCCATTTTATAGATGGGGAAATGTCAACCTCACAGAACCCTCTAAACCATGGCCCCCAAATCCTCTTTAGTGGCTCTCTGGGCTTCTAAGAATTCCAAAGAGCTCTCACTTGGCCACTCAAGGGTCCCAGAGCCCAGGGACCCATTCCTACCTTGGTGCAATCAAGAAGAGAAGTCTCAAGGAGACCAGAAACATCTCTAAGCTAAAATACACTTCCCCAGAACCCACTGGGCCTAGTGCCACATCAGCAGGCTGTGCCCCTGGGCAGCAACACCTCTGGGGGGAGTCTGGCTCCCAAAACAAGACTGTCTTTAATTGGCTGGGGAAGGAGTGGCAGGAAGGCAGTTCAGAGGAATGCTCCCAGCTGGACAGGAAGAACTGGTTTGGGATAGAAAGCACAGTCAGGGAAGAGGCTGGCTGCTCAGACTGGGTTCCCTTCCCAAAACTTATGGCACCAAGCCCTCCGGGTGTGGGTAGGGTACCACCCAAAGGGAGGGTGGGCCTTTGGTTAAACCTAAAACTTGGGGAGGGGCCTCAAAGGCACTATGGAGGGGGACCTCAGTTCCCTCATCTGTATGGTAGGCGTAATATAATCCCCACATGCCGGGCTTTTCATGAGGATAAAATGCACCAGACCTGCCATTTGTAAAGCACTCAACAAATCCCAAGTGTAATCAGCGAATCCCTTCTCCCTGGGCCCGTTTTCTCCACCTACAAAAGAAAAGCAGGCCTTCCATTATTATCTATTCAGCTCTGACTAGGTCTGATTTTTCTGGCCACAACTTTGGCAGGAAGGGGGCAGGCAAGGCAAAAGGGGAAGCCCTGTGACCCAATGAAAGGTGGAAGGTCTGTGACATTTGCCAGGAAGAGGAGCGCTGAGGTCAGGATGACAGAGATGGACACCCCTCTCCGGAAGCAGCTGCTCAGGGCCTACTTCTCCCCAGCTGATGGGTCACTATGCGCAGGGCTGACACAGCTGCGCTCCCCCAAACATATCCTTCCAACGGCCCCCAGGACACAGCTGTCTGCTTCTCACCCTGAAGCACCTGCCTACTCAGCAGCCCCTGAACCGGGACTGCCATGCGATTGCCCATGCAATGACCTCACAACCTCCTCAGCCTTTCTTTCTCCCCCCACGCTGCCCAGGCCGACAGGACCCAGCCTAGCATGCCTTCAGCGGTCCCCCCAGCTGCTTGACTCGAACACATCTCTCAAGGCCTAGGGAAGAGCAAGCGTACCTTGGAGTCCTGGCTCAGAGGCTGACCTTTCAGTCAGGTTGCCCTTCATCACCTCACTCTGGGCTCATGTTCCCTTCCACCTCCGAATTCCTTGAGGCTCATCAGCCCCAAATCTCAATAGATTCTAAACTCTTGAGTTACCTGATGACGGGACACAAGGGCAGCCACTCAGAAGCATCAGACTGCAGCTTATCATTAAGAGCAGGGCTTGGAAGCCTGGCTGCTTAAATTTGACTGACTCAGCCCCTTATTAGCTGTGCGACCTTGGGTAAGTTAGCTAACCTCCTCAGCCTCAGGACCAATTTAAGAACAGTAAACTGGAGGGTTGTCTGAATTAAGCTGGTTAACAGACCATTAGAACAGCCATTAAAAATCAATTTGAACACCATAAGGCACACCAAAAGCGCTAAATGTTTGCTGTCATCACTGCTTGCCTGCAATCCCGCTGCAGGTATATTCTCAGGGTCTCACTCCTTCCTCAACAAAAGCCTGCCAGGCAGAAAAAACTTTCCCCGAAGTCCATAGAAAAAGGAGCCGCATAAAGGAATCAACAATGATTAAACTCCACAGACTTGCTCAGCCAAACAGGGGGGCTTCAGGGCATGAAGGGGGCACAGAACTGGGGTTCTTGGGGGGCAGAGAGCCTCTCCCATCAATTTCTGCTCCCCAACTTCCCAGGTAAGATTGCCACTCTCCTCTCCCACTGGCTGCTGGAGTGAAGGGAGCTTCTGGGGTGTAAACTAGGACAAGGACCTGCAGGCAGTAAGGAGATCTCCCGGCTCACTGAGGCCTTCTCTCCCCCAATCCCCTGTACCCCACACAAGGTGCATACTCCAGTTTCCCTTGTGCAGGTCAGCAGAAATAAACAGTATTCTGGCAGAAAGCTGAGGTTCAACTCTTGGTGACGTGCTGAGGAGCCCAAACCATTCCCTGTCCGCCCTTTGAAGGATCAGAGTGGACCCTAAAGCAGCACTGGTCATCTCCTGCTGCGCTCCCCCAAGCCCACTGTGCAGACCAGGAAACTGACACCCAGAAGGGCCAGGGCCTTGCCCGGTCACAAGCCAGTGGCAGGGCTGGGGCCAGACCTGAGGTCAGGGCTCAGTTCTTCACCACCCACCACCCCCGGTGTGGGAAGCAAGCCCCCCCCCCCTCACAACGCCCCCTCCCTTCGGAGTACACGCACCCCCAACATCCCCAGGCCCAATAGGATTCTAGGTCCGCCGCTCTGGGCGCTAACGGAGGGCGAGCTGGGGGACCCAGGACTCGGAGCCTGCCTCAGGATCACAGGGAAGGGCGCGAGTGTGGGGGCAGAAGAGGTGACACCGGCTTAGTCACGTCCGAGCCTGGGGCGCGCGGCGAGGCCGAGCCCAGGGGAGGCGGGAAGAGCAACAGGCTGGGGCGCACGTTCGCGCGGAGGAGCCACCCCCGCCCGGCGCCTCCCCGTGACCCCAGAGCCAAGTTTCTAGTCAAGTTTTCCCGGCCTCGGCGTCTAGTTGGGGGAGGTGCGTCCCCCTGAGTCCCCTATCCCAGACCCCCAGAAACAAAGGAGGCACCGGGCCGCCCCCCCCGGGGGGGATCCCCAAGCACCTACCGACTCGGCAGCGGCGGCGGGGGCGCCCACGAGGAGCAGCAGGAGCAGCGCGAGCAGGCGAGCGGGGGACATGGCACCGCAATCCGCAGAGGGCGCGCAGGCGAATGGCCGGGGCCGGTGTGCGGCCCCCTCTTATAGGCGGTGGCCGGCCCGGCCCCGCCCCGCCGCCGCACCCCGCCCGGAATTCCCCCGCGAAAGCTGGGCCTTGGGGCGCTGGTCCCGCCCACGCGGCTAGAAACCCCGAGGGACCCGTCCGGCGCGCGACCGCCAGCTCGCCATCTACCCCGAGTCCCTGTCCCCTTTATTTCTCTGATGCCCTGCCAGGCAGACCCTCAGAGATCACTGCGTCTAATCCCGTGTTATACCTGGGGAAATTGAGGACACGCACTTGCCCAGGGTCTTCAGTTTTTAGACCCGCGCTCCTCAAACCCGAGACGCTCCCCTCTGAGGATAAGGAACCCTTTACAAGTGGGACGTGAACGTGCATAGCCTTAAGGAGTCAGCAAACTTTTCTTAAGAGCTAAATATTTTCGTCTTTGCGGGCCGTTCGGTCTCTTACAATACTTTGACTCAAACTCCAACATCGTAGCTCGAAAGCAGCTATAAAGACTTAAAAGAGGGGCGCCTGGGTGGCTCAGTTGGTTGAGCAACTGCCTTCAGCTCAGGTCATGATTCTGGAGACTCGGGATCGGTGGGAAGCCTGCTTCTCCCTCTCTCACTCCCCCTACTTGTGTTCCCTCTCTCTCTGTGTTTCTCTCTGTCAAATAAATAAAAAAAAATATTTAAAAAAAATAAAAAATAAAAAATAAAAAAAAGACTTAAAAGAAAAAAAGTGGCTGTGTTCTAATAAAACACTATTTATGGAACACTGAAATTTGTATTTCATATAATTTTTACGTGTCACGAAATATCCTTGTTTTGATCACACACAACCCCCTCATCATTTGAAAACGTAAAAGCCATTCTTAGCAGCAGTCTGAACAAAAACAACCAATGGGCAGACTTTTTGGTTTTGGGATGGCTGACCTCTGTGTTAAGGGATTCTTTTTCCAAATTTTGAACTTCAGAAAAAGTTTGATCTCTCTGAGAACTAGTCTGCAAGTCCGTCTCAGATCTGCTTCCACCCTTTGTAGAAGAAAGCTGTGAGTCTGCCTTATCCCTGCCTGCATCCTCCCAAGCAGCAGCGAAGGGTTGAGGGTGGGAATCCTCTGGGGCTCCCGGGTACAGATACTGTTGGAATTATTAGAGGAAAGCATCCTATGATAATCCAAGTACCAAAGGTGCTTAGACTTATCCCTCACCCTGATTGATTTCCATATGTATCTTTCTAAGGCCGGGGCATAGTTTCATAACCAGAGTATTTTGGGCCTCTGTTGGCCAACTGTGAATTCATACACTTTGTGGAGTAGAGCTGGGAGTGATTTCTCCTCTTCCCTCCCTTAATTATCATCAAAGGTTGAAAATCTCATGCGGCAGAGATCCTTCACAGAAAAGCAAGCTTCAAATGCCGATCATATTTTTCCTCAGGGATTTAAAAGTAAGCAATTTTTTCCAGCTACTCCCCTAGGATTGAGAAATAAACTGAGAAAATGAGTGAATTTCACGTCAGAATAAGAAATTCTTTTGCAAGTCAGATGGTTTTTGCAATCTTTGCTTTCCGCACAATTGAAGGAGGGCCTAATCTAGCTGTCAGTACATAGATCATTAAAATAATTCTTGATGATAGATCACTATGCGATTTTGGTTATCTGTCAACACATTGCTATAACAAAACTTTTCTTCCGCCCAACTTAGAGCCAGTGGTGTGCTGGTTAATGTTTAACAATAAGTTGGGGGAGGCAGGAAGTGCTAATATGTACCATTTGCAGTTTTCTGCGGTATAAATACCCCCACTTAACTGATTTCAAGCTCCCAGTGTGCTGTCATTGAACACAGAGCTAGTTAGACATGAGCAGCACTTCTACCACATAGAGTGCAAGATAATAGGGTCAAATAATATCAAGAGCATAGATATCAGTAAGATATAGTGAAATAGGAAGTAATGAGTCTTGAGTACAAAGTATTTCCTTTGTTTTTAATATACTTATTGTAAGTTGACATAATTTAATTTTTAGTAATGGTCATGTTCCCTAAGGTGCCTAGCCTCCATGGGTGCCTAAATCACCCACAAATTTCCTAAAAATTGAACCAGTACAATCTGGCTCTGGTACATCACTGCTTGACAGCTATAAACAATTAAAAGTAGGAAAAATATTATTGCTAAAGCCTGACTCATTCCCACACAAGCAGTAGCCCTCCAGGGACTATGGACTAATGAGGAAGGAAACATTACCCAGTTTTATATTTTTTTAAAGATTTTGTTTATTTATTTGACAGAAACACAGCTAGAGAGGGAACACAAGCAGGGGGAGCGAGAGGGAGAAGCAGGCTTCCCGCCAAGCAGGGAGCCTGATGTGGGGCTCGATCCCGGGTCTCCAGGATCATGACCTGAGAGGAAGGCAGATGCTTAACAACCGAGCCACCCAGGTATCCCAGTTTTGCTTTTTGTTTTGGCTTAATTACTTATCAAAATTTGTAGACCTGGTTTCACCAGTGTAGACATGTCAGATTGCACACTTTAAATTTGTGTAGCTTATTTTATTTCAGTTATATCTCTCAAAAAAAAGCCATTAAAAATGCCTTTAGAACTTCAAAAAATTGTAACATATTTACACTGTTTTGATCAATTGCATTTTTATGATAATTGTAATGACTGAAAAATTTATTATTTTTATTTTTTTTAAAGATTTTATTTATTTGATAGAGAGAAACACAGCCAGAGAGGGAATACAAGCAGGGGGAGTGAGAGAGGGAGAAGCAGGCTTCCCACCAAGCAGGGAGCCTGTTGTGGGACTCGATCCCAGGTCTCCGGGATCATGACCTGAGCCAAAGGCAGTCGCTTAACTAACTGAGCCACCCAGGCACCCCTCAGTTTCTCTTTAGTAACTTGGGAGCCATGCATGTTGAGAGTATGGTGCTTAGCACAACAGCCACCACAAAAATGATACCTGATCACAGAGGCCTCCTTCTAAGAGTCTTGTGTTGGGGAGCTTTCTTGCAAAAAGCTCCTCACACAAAGTAAATAACAAGTAATCACGTCACTATTTTCAAAACAGCTGAGAGAGTGGGTGTGGGGCTCTCTCTCTCCCAGAATGGTGCCAGCCTTCTTTGGTCTTCCTCACTCCATGCAAATCTCTTTCCAGCTCCAGATAATGACAGTCTGGAGTTTCCAGAGGCCGTGGAATGTCCAGCCACTGCCTCGCCTAACTGCAGATCCTGGGAACACTGGACAAGGAAGGGCCCTCCTGGACCATTCACCCCAACAGCACCCCCATTATAAGACAGGCAAACCAAAGCCCACACGGTGAGTCAACACCCACTGGAAGGATGGTAAAGAATTCTAAAAATAGCCCCACTCCCTCCATTCACTTTCTCCTTGCTTTGTTTTATTTTTGTTGTAACACTTTGCTCACCTGACATCATGTCTTTATCCTTTTCCTTGTTTATCGTCTGTTCCCTCACTGAATGTAAGCTCCATGAGAGCAAGGACATTGTCTTGTCTGTGGATGGATCCCTAGCATCTTGCCCACGATATGGCCCAAGTCAGTGTCCAGTAAATGTCTGTTTGTATAGATAAATAAATGAATGCCATTTGCATGTTTGTCCTTAGAGATTCAGACCCAAGCATTCACTCATTTACTCATCTATCCAATAAACATTTAATGAACATCTTCTACATGAGAGGTTTTTTGAGAAGTCCTGCTGAACAAGACACTGCCCTTGCTCTCTAGCAACTCCCTGATTAGGCAACAGTAGTTACCAGTGGCTGAGGACCTATTACATCCCGAGCTCTGGGATGGCAACTTTATGTGCATGTTCTCTGTATGTGCAGCTACTGCAATTGTAGGCAACCATGTCCCACTCCAGACTCCTTAAGAAAAAAGGAGTTGGGGCTTCTTAGAAGGATGCAGGAGGGCTAAAGACTAAAACAGAAAGGAAGACATCAAGAACTGAGATGATTCCAGGGGCTGGCCACCTTATCTCCAGCTCTTAAAGCCTACTGGTCTTTATTGGAGGGTGTCTCCTCTTCTTGGATGTGTGCCCCCTCTCTTTGATGGGCTTACTTGCTCTCTTTCTAGTTTGAGTTTGGGGGGTAGTCGGTCTGATTGGCACAGCCAGTGGCCTTCATTGTCTCCCAGAGTGAGGATTTTTAGGTCAAACTGCTTCTTGGATTAGAAGTCGACCTAGAGGGTGAACATCACCTGCCTTGTAACATACCCTGAACAGAGGGTATCTTTAGTTAGAACGGAGTGTTTATTTATTTTTATTATTTTATTATTATTTTTATTTATTTTTATTTATTTATTTTTAAAGATTTTTTATCTATTTGACACACAGAGAGGGAGAGAGCAATCACAAGTAGGCAGAGAGGCAGGCAGAGAGAGAGGAGGAAGCAGGCTCCCCACTGAGCAGAGAGCCCGATGTGGGCCTCGATCCCAGGACCCTGAGACCACGACCTGAGCCGAAGGCAGAGGCCCCAACCCACTGAGCCACCCAGGCGCCCTTTATTATTTTTTTAGAAGGGAGTGTTGAACATCATCCTCACTCTGACCCCATGAAGTTGGTAGTTAGTGTTACTTCTATTTTACAGATGGGAGAACAGGCTCAGAGAGGAGAAATGACAACAAAGCTATAACAAAGATGCCCCAGCTGACCTGCAAACCCATGATTGAGAAATACATGCGATTGCTGTTTGCCACTGAGATCTGCGGGAGGGGCGCTGTTTGTTATGCAGCAACCGCTGACTGATACAGGATTTAAATCACATTTCTCTGATTCAGTCTCACTATGTTGTGTCACTGACTTGATAGCTCTCATTCGTGTTCTCCCCACAAAAATATTTTTAAAATTTAAATTCAGTTAATTAACATATAATGTATTGTTTCAGGGGTACAGGTCTGTGATTCATCAGTCTTATATAATACCCAGTGCTCATTACAACATATACCCTCCCCAGTGTCCATCACTCAGTTATCCCATTCCCCCCACCTGCCCTCCCCTCCAGCAACCCTCAGTTTGTTTCCTGGGATTAAGAGTCTTTTAGGTTCGTCTCCCTCTCTGGTTTTGTCTGGTTTCATTCTTTTCTCTCTTCCCCTATGATCTTCTGCTTGGTTTCTTAAATTCCACATATCAGTGATCATAAGATAATTGTCTTTCTCTGACTTATTTTGCTCAGCATAATACCCTCTAATTCCAGCCACATCATTGCAAATGGCAAGATTTCATCTTTTGATGGCTGCATAATATTCCATTGTATAGATATACCACATCTTCTTTATCCATTTGTCTATTGATGGACATCTAAGCTCTCTCCTTAGTTTGGCTATTGTGGATATTGCTACTATAAACATTGGGGTGCACGTGCCTCTTCGGATCACTACCTTTGTATCTTTGGAGTAAATACCCAGTAGTACCATGGGCTGGGTCGTAGGGTAACTCTATTTCCAAACTTCTGAGGAACCTCCATACTGTTTTCCAGAGTGGCTGCACCATCTTGCATTGCCACCATGTGTAGGAGGGTTCCCCTTTGTCGGTATCCTCGCCAACATTTGTCATTTCCCAACTGGTTAATTTTAGCCATTCTGACTGCTGTAAGGTGGTATCTCATTGTCACTACAAAAACATTTTGAAGTGTTCTGTCCCCAGAAGCAGACAGGAAGATGCTAGAAAAGAGACTGAGAGATGTGTCCCTGAGAACCTCCTGCATACTAAACTTGAGCTTCCCCTGCAGTCCCCTACTCGGACAGCTAGAGAGAAGGACAGGTAATAAAAATCCCAACCGTTCACAGAGTACTAGACAGTTCTTCAAAGGGGTTTTGTCTAAGTTATTGCATTTACATACCTCAAACAGTCCCAGAGAGTAGCCAGGACTTATTTATAGTTGAGGAAATAAAGCTCAGCGAGGTGAAGTGAGTTGTTCAGGTTACAAAGCTTCATCTAAACCCAGATCCCTTGGTTTCTAGCTCTGAGATCCTTCCCTATACCCTATTTCTGCTGCGCGTTTGAAAGGGACCATCACCTGAGCGCTTGCCTGTGGGAGGCATAGCACCATGGGACACACAGGCCGCAGGTCAGGGGCTGGAGTGCGGGGAGCAGAGCAGGGCTTTGAACCCCACTTTACCAACATCCAGCTGAATTTTCCTGTTCCTCTCAACTTTCCATGCTCCTCTGGAGGTCTTTTCCCCCCAGCCTCCATCCAACATCCTGTCAAGGTGGAGATAATGTAACTATTTTCTAAATGCTACAGAAATCAGAATCTGCTCTTTGCAAATAGCAAAAGTTGTTGGTGCAGCAGAAATAGGGCAGTGAGGTAAAGGTCGTCCGCTGAAGCCTCCTCAGCCACTTGACTTATGACATGGGCAGTCCACCCACGCAGTGGGGCTGTTTCCCCTCCAATAAATGAGAATCCTCCCGTGATGACTGGGCTGTGACCAACAGGCCTCCTTCCCCGGGCACATCCTTGTAGCGGCTAATTCCACTCATCTTTACGGTCTACTACTTTTACCACTTCCTCAGAGAGACCTTCCCCTGAGGCCAAATTGTCTTCCTGCCCAACTTCTTTTGCGTTATTTCCTTCCCAGCCTTCACTACAACTTCTATATCTACCATTACATTTCTGTTTTCTGGCTTTGTTTTCTAGCACAGGGCCTGCTACATAGTAAGTACTCAATATATAGTTATTGGATGAGTGAATGAATGAATCTGCTTTCCTCCTCTCATCCCTCCCGCCTACCCCCACCTGCCCACCCCACACAGCTCCCAGGGGTGTGGTAAGGCGATGACAAAATGTAAGCTGGAAATTCTCTGGCAAGGGCAGATGGCAGTGGCCTCCGCTACTCCCTGTCCCTGCCACATTGGTCTTGTTATTTGGAGAATATGCCTATCTCATTCCTGCCTTAGGGCTTTGCATTTGCTTGCCCTCTCTCTGGAATGTTCTTTCCAGATACCTGCTGGCGTCATCCTTCACTTCCATTACATCTCTGCTCACAGGCTGCCTCTTCAGGGAGGTCTCTGCAGACTGCTATTTCTGAAGTAATCCCTCTCAGCCTCCCTCATCCATTGTTCTCACCCCTTTACTCTCATCTTCATAGCTCTTCTCACGCCTGGATGGTAAGTTTCACATTGTCAGTTGACTTACTTACTGTCTATCTCCTCTATGAGAATATACACTCTATGAGGTTAGAGTTTTTCTTTATTCCGTTCTGGCACATAGTAAATGCTCAGTGAAAATTTATCAAACGATTGATTGATGAAAAGGGAGGTGAAGAAAACAGCTTTTCTTTTAAAAATAAAGCCCTGTGTTCTTCATGTCAGATCAAGGAATGATTTTTAGGGAGGAGCAGAGAGTATAGTACATGATCTCATTTCTCTTTCTCCGGGACTGTCTTAGACCTGGTAATCAAGCCATGGAAAAGAGCTTTTTATTTGAGAGAAACAATGCCAGGGCGCCTGGGTGGGTCAGCCGGTTAAGCATCTGTCTTGGGCTCAGGTCATGATCCTGGAGTACCAGGATGGAGCCCCAGCATGGGGCTCCCCTCTTCCTCTCTCAACCCCCTTGCTTGGGCTCTCTGTTTCTCTCTCTCTCTGTGTGTGTGTCAAATGAATAAGTAAAATCTTTTGAAGAGGGAGAGAGGGAGAAACAACCCCCCTAGAGGTCCAGCCACGTGCTGGTATCCCTGGCAGCATCCGCCGTCCATAGAGAGATGATTTGCAGAAAAGCTGGCCATTGAGCTTCCTCCACGGAGCTTCAGTTTCCTCATCTGTAAAATGGGGGAAAACGTGCATACCTACCTCCCTAGGGCTGTTTGGATGTTAGGAAGATCATGTAGGTAAAAGCCCTGTGTAAACTGTAATGTCCAGTGCACTTCCTACTATGCATCAGGAAGAGGCAGCATGTGGAGTCAGGTTGGCCTGGGGTGGAGTTCCCACTCTACCACTCACTGGCAGTGTGGCCTTGGGTAAGTGCTGTCCTTTCCCTGAACCTGGGCTTCCTTATCTGTTAAGTGGAACTATTACTTGTATGTACAATTTCCAAGTTTGTTTTAGAAACTCAATAACTATCATGTAAGTGTCTGGTGCATAGTGGGTAACTCAGCAAATGCTCCTCAGAAGTATATACAGCCCTCAAAGTACTCTGGGTGGCTCAGTCAGTTAAGTGTCCGACTCTTGATATTGACTCAGGTAATGATCTCGGAGTCACGAGATTGAGCCCCGCATTGGGCTCTGCATTGGGCATAAAGCCTGCTTAAGATTCTCTCTCTCTCTCTCTCTCTCTCTCTCTGCTCCTCCCCCACTCTCTGCTCCCTCCCCTTCTCTCTTTTTTTTTTTAAAGATTTTATTTATTTATTTGACAGAGAGATCACAAGTAGGCAGAGAGGCAGGCAGAGAGAGAGGAGGAAGCAGGCTCCCTGCCGAGCAGAAAGCCCGATGCGGGCCTCGATCCCAGGACCCTGAGATCATGATCTGAGCCGAAGGCAGAGGCTTTAACTCACTGAGCCACCCAGGCGCCCAGTTCTCCCCTTCTCTTAAAATAAATACTCTGGGTAACAAAGTGTTCTTAGTCTGAAGGACAAGACAGACAATGACGAGTTCTTTCTCTCCAATTTCTCTTCTAAGAGAGGTAATCTCTGGCCAGAACCCATGCAGAGGGCAGGCAGCCAAATACAACCTCCCACATGGAGTTTCCAAAAAGTGTGAGCACAGAGTTGCATAACCTGTCCCTGAGACATGTGTCTCTCCTGAGTGTTTTCATCAAATATTCCCTGAAAGGGATCACGTGAGCAGGCAGCCTAGGAAAGGAGGAAAGGAGAAAAGAGAGGGAATTGAGAACCCTGCACATGGGGTGGGATTAAGAAAAGAAGGTACTGGAGTGCCTGGGTGGCTCAGTTGGTTGGGCGACTGCCTTCGGCTCAGGTCATGATCCTGGAGACCCGGGATTGAGCCCCACATCGGGCTTCCTGTTCGGCGGGAAGCCTGCTTCTCCCTCTCTCACTCCCCTTGCTTGTGTTCCCTCTCTGGCTGTGTTTCTCTCTGTCAAATAAATAAATAAAATCTTTTAAAAAAAGAAAAGAAGGTACTACATTTACTGAGCTCCTACTGTGTGCCATGCACTGGGCTTACTCTATCTGACATCCACTTAGATCTTTCCCATAAATCTGAGAGATTAGGTGTTACCACTCCCGCATTCCAAGGGAAGAAATAACGATAATTAATATTGCTAACTTTTACATAATGCTGACTGCCTATCGGGTAGTAGTAAGGTGAGCACAACTTTAATCCTCAGGACAACCCAAGTCATGGGTACTATTTTTTTTTTAAGATTTTATTTATTTGACAAAGAGAAACACAGCCAGAGAGGGAACACAAGCAGGGGGAGTGAGAGCAGGAGAAGCAGGCTTCCCGACGAGCAAGAAGCCTGATGTGGGACTTGATCCTGGGTCTCCGGGATCATGACCTGAGCCGAAGGCAGTCGCTTAACCAACTGAGCCACTCAGGTGCCCCCATGAGTACTATTTTTGTTGCCATTTTTATAGAGAAGGAAACTGAGACTCAGAAATGAAGTACTTCCCCCAGATCACCCAGCAAGATAGTAGTAGGGCTAGGATTCGAATATAAGTGGAGCTTAAAGCCCACAGGCCTGTATGAAGACATCCCCCAAGGAACTTATGTGGGGGTGGGGGTGGGGATAGATCTGGAAGGTGATCCCAACAAGAGTTGACCTTACAAACCCACAGTGGGAGTTCAGTGTGGAAGTGACCTAAGTGGCCAAGTAACCAGAGGCATTCCTCTTCTCTGCAACCCAAGGACAGTTTGTCCCAGATTGTGAATGTTTGTCATTTGGTCTCTGACCTAAAGTTTACAATTTCATTCATAAGTTTGGAACCACAAACCAAGCAGCGTGGGAAGGGCCCTTGGAGATCAGCTATTCTAGTCCAACCCCCTCAAATTACAGATGGAAAAAAACCCGGAGGGTGAAAGGGAGCCATGGACATGGCAAGGTCACAGAGCAATTTTCTCTTAGAAGGAGGATTTGGGGGGCGCCTGGGTGGCTCAGTTGGTTAAGCAACTGCCTTCAGCTCAGGTCATGATCCCGGAGACCCGGGATCAAGTCCCACATCAGGCTCCCTGCTTGGCGGGAGGCCTGCTTCTCCCTCTCTCACACCCCCTGCTTGTGTTCCCTCTCTGGCTGTGTTTCTCTCTGTCAAATAAATAAAATCTTAAAAAAAAAAAAAAAGAAGAAGGAGGATTTGGTTTGAGGTCAATTGCCGATCATCTCATTCTATAATTACCAAATGTTGGCTGTACCTCTGAATCACTTGGGGAGCTCTTTAAATACCCAGATTTCTGCATTCTGCTTCTGGAGATTCAGACTTTGGTTTGCAACAAGGCCTGGGAATCTGACAGTATAATACATTCCTCAGCAGATTCAGATGGCACAGGGCCAGGGACTGCATTTGGAAGTTGGAGTCTAATTCTCCGCCTTCATTTTATACGTTGGCATGTAAGATGGGTCTTGCCCAAGATCTCATGGCAGGTCACTGGGGCCCCAGTTCAGGCTTTGTGATCATTCTTCTTCCCCAGGCTTCCTGTGGTCAGATTCTCAAAATGGGCCAAGGAGGTTGGCTAAGGGAGTTACTGTGGTTTTCCCCAGCTCTCCGTTGGTTTCCTTGTTGTACCCAAATTAAGACTGAGAATGGTAAAAAAAACAAAACAAAACCGAGAATGGTGTCCCATTTTCCAAGCTTGGAAAGATGGGAATTCAAGAGCTGAAATTCTACAGGTAAAAGGAAACCGTAACAGGCTGTCCTGCAAGCTGTGGGACTTTCCCAAAGGCAAGCTGTGGGCTCCAGGAATGACGTCAGACCCCAGCTATTCAGTGCCCTAACGCCTCAGGCTGGCTACATTTTCCATTGCCAGAGAATGGGTAGGGAGGGCCTTCTGTCTGTGGGAGGTGATGGGTGGAGAGGGCCCAGCTGTGACTCAAGTGGGGGCCTGACTAAGGAGGAGCCAAATATTCCCGCACCTGGAAGACCAAGCTGCTTGCGGGAATGAGTCAAACCTCTCCAGCACTTTTCCTGAGCTTCTCCCTACTCCACCACTTATTTCGCTCTCTTTTTTTTCCCCTTTGGGAATGGTTATTTGGGTTTTGGAGTGTGGTGTCTTGGGTTCAAATCCCTGCTCAGTTTCTTGTGAGCTGCCTTACCTGTGTAAAGTCACACTCCCTAAGCCTCTGTTTCTTCACTTTTAAAAAGATGGGTAATATCCACTTTCTTGGATTGTGAGGATGAACCAAGATCACGTACATATTTGATAAACAGAATATGTTTTCTCAGAAAGAGTAGATCATATGGGTAAGCAGTGGACCAGAGGGATTTGAATATATTTTTGTTGATCCGAATTGAGGCACCTTAAAGAATGGTTGAGCTGGAAAGCACCTCAGAAACCTTTAGGCCTTAATGACTTCTAAACTGGAGTCCAAGGGAACTTTTTACAGTATTTCTAAATGATAAGGGAAACCACATAGTTACTCTTGATAAGTCTCATGTTTCTTTACTTTTGTCTGGAATTTTATCAACTCAAGGTGGTAATATGATTATCACATGCTGTTCAGAGTTCTGATTGGCAGTTACATGTGTCTTTGATAATTTTTTTTTAATGGGGGAACTAATTAGTGGAGGGTAGACTGAAGGTTGGCAAACGTTAATCTTGTCTAACTCCTCATTTCATAATCAGGGAAGCTGGGGTTTAAGAAGGAAGTGACTTGCTAGTCACGCAGCTAGGAGACCTGGCTCTAAAACCCATGTTCTTTCCCTGGAATCAGTTACTTCCCTTCTTTCTATTCCGAAGAAGGAGGATCTAGGCTCAATGAAGTTGAGGGGTTTGGGACAGCTGGACAGGAATAAAGTGATTCATCAATTTGCTGTTGCTTTTTCTGTTTTGACTCATTCAGCAAATATTTACTGACTGTGTACATTATGTGGACTCAGAGGAGAAGGCAGAGAGAAAACAGTTATGGTGGCAGGCAGGGTCAGAATCTGCTTCCAGGTATTGAGTTCTGAACCTGTCCTATTTTTCTTTTTTTCTTTTTAATTTTTTTTAAAGATTTTATTTATTTGACAGAGAGAAACACAGCCAGAGAGGGAACACAAGCAGGTGGAAGCAAGCTTCCTGCTGAGCAGAAATCCCGGTGTGGGACTCGATCCCAGGTCTCCGGGATCATGACCTGAGCCGAAGGCAGTCGCTTAACCAACTGAGCCACCCAGGTGCCCCTATTTTTCTTTTTTTAAAGATTTTATTTACTTGACAGAGAGCAGAGAGAAACACAGCTAGAGAGGGGACACAAGCAGGGGGAGTGGGAGAGGGAGAAGCAGGCTTCTCGCTGAGCAGGGAGCCCAATGCGGGGCTCGATCCCCGGGCTCCAGGATCGTGACCTGAGCCGGAGGCAGTTGCTTAACCAACTGAGCCACCCAGGCGCCCCCCTATTTTCTATTTTAAATATGTGTATATATAAATATAAATGGACACCCATGTTATAAAGCACCCACTACTTTGCTACTCTTAATTATTAGGTTATGTCAGAGGGCAGGGATTGTCCCAGTCGTAGCTGTCCAAAACTTCCTGGCACTCAGTGGCACGAAATCAATGCCGTGATGTTGGCACGTGAATTCTCCCGACTGCCACTAACTCTGTCTTTGAGGCAGTATGTTGCTTTCCTTCTCTGACCTTTAATCATCTGTAAAATGGGTACAGTGGCCAAGTCCTGTGTGAAGAGCTGGCCGGTTCATTTAAAGTTATTACAGAATTTTACTAGAAGAAATAAAACAGAATCTACATTTAGAGACTTATTAATTCCTAAACATCTTTCCCTGGCTCTTGCCCACCCCTCTCCCGACTCTCCACGTTGTCCGCCTTTTCTTCAAGATTCCCCTGTAGAGGGCATGCAAGCTCTACCACTCTCGCGGTCTCACTTCCGTTCGCCTTCACTCTTCATCTTGCGCATGTGCACATTTCGCTTCCCAGCGGCCCGTACACTAGTGGAGGTAGCTCGGCCAAAGATTGCACCCACTACGCCTGCGCAATCTAGGCCCCACCCCTCCACCATCGGCCCCGGAAACGCTTCCTTCCTACGCCGTCGCTGCCGCTCCCGCGGCGGCCGTCGTCGCTGGACTTTTGCCTCTCTAGGCCGGTAGGGCTTCTCCTCCATGGTCCTGTCTGTCAGCGCTGTTTGAGGGACCGGCCGCTGAGGCTGGGCCGCGGTCGGACGCTTCGACCCTCGAGTCGGTCACCGGTGAGTGAACCCTGATCTGCGGACGGGCGGGCCCGAGCAGCTGGAATGGGTATGATTTTCCCTCACTCTGGGAATGGGTCTGTCCGCTCCGCCCTTACCCCCGCTCCCAGAATGGGCTCGCCCCCTCCGTCCCAGTCCCTCCTCCCGGGCGGGGCGGCGTTGCCGTGGTGACGGCCGGCTAGCTGAGGCCTGGCGTGTGTCCTCGCAGGTGCCAGGGCGGCCACGGGCCCATGGCGCGTCGGCGCTGACCCAGGCCCCGGGTGGCGGCCGGGCCCCGAGGGCCGGCATGGCGGGCCAGTTCCGCAGCTACGTGTGGGACCCGTTGTTGATCCTGTCGCAGATCGTCCTCATGCAGACCGTCTATTACGGCTCGCTGGGCCTGTGGCTGGCGCTGGTGGACGGGCTGGTGCGCAGCAGCCCCTCGCTGGACCAGATGTTCGACGCCGAGGTAGGGCCCCCTGGCCGGCGCGGGCTGAGTCTCGGCCTCATGGGGTGTGCTTTGTGGGTCCCACCCCTCTCCCCTCACCCCGGGATCTAGCCATGGCTGGACTACCATCTCACTTTGTGACCCTGGGAAAGGGACCTCGTCTTTCTGAGCCTCAGGTGCCCCATCCTAAATGAAACCACTGAGAACAGAGGCAGATTAGGAAAGGGTCTGGGTATCATAGGAACAGTCCTGCGTTGCAGGCAACCTGATGCAGCTCCTTTCTGACACTTTGAGAAAGTGACTTCACTGCCCTGGCACCAGAGAATCTGGGGAGAGGGGGGTGGATAAAAGAGCATTCATGGAAGTATTATTGAAACTGCCTAGACTTTGGAATTGGGCCTCAGATTAAATTCCTCTTACTAGCTGTGTGATGTGGGGCAAGTGTTGTCCCCTCTGAACGTCGGTTTTCCTCTCTGCAAAATCATGGTCGAGCACCTGGATTGCAATACAAAGAGCCTGTGCTTTGGATTTGGAAAGGTTCAGCATCCAGTCTAGGTCCAAATATTCTAGGCATGTGACTTTGGGCAAGTTGCTTCACCTTTCTGAGCCTGTTTTCTTTCCTGGAAACTGGATGGAATAATTCTCAGCAAAATGCTGTGAGGCCCAGAGACCCCAGAGGTACCTAGGAAGATGAAAGTGCCTCATCAAGTAATGGAGGGCTATGAGTGGTTGTATCTGAGAGGCAGCTGTGGTGTATGGTAATATTAGGGCACAGCTTTCAGAGCCAGGAGATGGGGAATGCAGTCTTTGCCCCTGCTGCTGTTCTCTGTGTGGCCCTTGGGCAAGGTATTATCTGAAAAGAAGTAACAATAACAGTAGTTTTGCGAGGTTGTTATGAGGATAACAGGAGATTATGAAAGTCAGAGGCCTTTGTAAGCCGAGTGCTGGGCAGATGTTTGATATTCAGTAGTATTGTCTCAAGACTGGTGGAAATTGCACACACACTGGGTGCCCAGTATGAAGCAAATAGGTGCAGTAGTGTTTCCATGAGACCTTATTTACAAAACTAGGTGTCTGGTGGGCCCTGTTTGCCAAACCCTGTCTTAGTCCTTACTTTTGCTCTTCACTTACTGTATCACTTTGGGCAAGTTACTTAACCTCTCCTGAACTTTCGCATTTCCTTTGTAAGCCTCTTCCTGGCTGCTGTTTGGGATCAAATGAGATACTGAGATACCATACTGGATTTCTGTGAAAGCACCTTGGTGGAAATAGGCTGCCATACAGATGCAGGGTCCTATTGTCATCTGTGTTTTGGGAAGGATGCTTTTTCCTTAGGATGTCCTGGAGCCTGGAGCTCTGCCAAGCCAAGTCACTTTTCCCGCATATTTCCATTTGTGATTCCCCCTCAGATCCTGGGCTTTTCCACCCCTCCAGGCCGGCTCTCCATGATGTCGTTCATCCTCAACGCCCTCACCTGGTGAGTATCACCAGTTTTGCTTTCCAGCTTTTGGGGTCCTAGCACTGGAAGTAATTTCCTAAATTCAGACACGAGACAGGCTGGCACTTGTTCCTGGGGAGTGGTGAATTAAAGTGGGTGGTAAAGGCCAGTTCTGGGACTGGCTCCATTATAGGGCTCCTTCCATCATGATTTTGCCTTAGCTGGAAAGCTCTTACATCATTCTGCATGCTGCCTGTGGAATAGCTTCCTTCTCAGATCACTTCCCTGTTGTGGAAGGAGGTGAGGAAGGGATTGGACCAGTAGTCAGGGCAAGTCTTGATCTACGTGCCATTGGCCAAATTACTTCCTTCCTCTATAGGCCTTGGGCTCCTCGTCGGTACACCTAAGGGGTTTGACTGGCTAACATTTAAGGCCACTTGTGAGCATTGCCTGCCCTTTGAGAGGCAGTTTAGCATAGTGATTAAGATCTCAGGCTTTGAAGGCAGACTCACTTGACTTTGAATCTCAGCTTTCCCTTTAGTGTAGTGACTTTGGACAAGTTGATCTATTTAGGCCCCGATTTCCTCATCAGTAAAATGAGGCAAATGATATTACTCATCTCATAGTTGTAAGGGTTGAATGAATTCATTCATGGAAAGTACTTGGAACAACACCTTACACTGGAGGTTCTTGACCTTACACTGGAGATTGAAAATGAGTGGGCTGATTCTGACCTGAATTTGGCTCCTAGATATGTTTTGTTTGGCATTCTACAAGTAGCATTTAAAATATTTCCCCACTTAGTTGAAAATTAGGATGTATTTTATATATGTGTATACACACACACACACACACGCACACATATTCCAGGTTTCTAGTTTCTCTTGGAAAATGGGCAGATCATTTGATTCCACGCCAACCCTCCAGGATGAGGATTTGCCCAGCTGCAAGTAGTTTGTTGTCCCCACTTTCAGTGGCCCATGTATGCTTCAGGGTGCCGCAATCCCCACCCGTCCCTAGGATTCCCCTGAATGATATTTAACTATTTCTCATCAAGCTTATATTTTTGTTTTTCTTCTACCCAGCCTGATTCCCTCCCAGCATTACCTGCCAGCTCTCTCTAGGCATCTAATAATGTAACCCTTGCTTCACACTTCTCTTGCTTGCTTCTGACCACTATACCATTATCCTAATTGTTTCTACTCCCCAAATGATCTAAGGCCAGGACAACCCAGTGACAACTCACTGCTGTCCTCTCCCCACAGTGCCCTGGGCTTGCTGTACTTCATCCGGCGAGGGAAGCAGTGTCTGGATTTCACTGTCACTGTCCATTTCTTTCACCTCCTGGGCTGCTGGTTCTACAGCTCCCGTTTCCCCTCGGCGCTGACCTGGTGGCTGGTCCAAGCTGTGTGCATTGCACTCATGGCTGTCATCGGGGAGTACCTGTGCATGCGGACGGAGCTCAAGGAGATCCCCCTCAACTCAGCCCCTAAATCCAATGTCTAGAATCGGGTCTTTTGAACACCTGGCTGGGCACTTGGCCCCACCCTCCCATCCCCCCAACACCTTGGGCTTCTCAGACCTCCAGATGAGGTCCAGCCCAGGTCTGAGGGGAACCCTGAAAATGTGAAGTCTCTCTTGGTGTGGGAGAGATAATGAGGCCCCGTCAACAAGGCAGGTAGCAGTCAGGACCACAGCTGCAAGAATGGCCTCTGTCTGCTGAAGCCTGGCTGGCTGGGAGGTCAGCAAGGGAACCTCTGTCAGGGTGATAACAGAATTTCAACCATGTCATTCTTGAGCCACCGTACCTGTCACCAGCCTGTTATTTTAAAAAAGAACCAAATCAAATCAAGGATATCTGATTGGAGCAAACCACTCTTCTAGTCATCTGTCTTACCTTCCTGGGACAGCTGTTACCTTTGCCATCTTGCTGAACTGCAGCTATTTTTTTTCGAAGAAACACTCGGTTTCTGGATCCATAGCCACAGAAAGAGACAGAGGTGCAAAGTATTAGGCTGCTGTCAGGGAGAGGACAGCAGATGGAGGCATCAAGCACAAGGAAAATGCACAACCCATGTCCTGCTACACGCATTTGTGTGCACATCCATGATTCCACAACTAACTTTCTTCCAGTTCTCTCTCCTGGGTCTCCACCTGCTGCCATCTTTCAACAGAGCAGGCCACAGGACCCAGAGAAGAGTCCCAGCATCACACCTGGTCCACCCTTCATGATAGAGTCACTGCCTCTTCTTTAGGAATGATTAAGCGCCCCAGCTCCCACCGGACCTCACTTCTGGCAGTAGTTCCTTTTTCCTGCCTTCCTGGGAATTCTGCAGTGGGAAGGGTATGATGGGTGCCCAGAGACAGGAAGCTCAGCCTTCCATATTGGGTTGTGCTGATAGTGCTCAAGGAGATAGGAATTTGCTGCTAAGATTTCTCTTTGGGGTGGGATGTCCTCTGTGAGGGGCTTGCAGCTGTCCCTCCTGTGTACATAAATACAGTATTTTCCACGGTTCTGCCTGTGCTTACTTTGTACTGCCGTGGTTGGGCTGGTGAGAGACCTGCGCAGCCAGGCAGGGAAGCTATAAAGAATTGATTAGGCCACCTTCTCCTCTTCTAGACCCCAGATTGTTCTTCCATTTGGTTAAAATACAAAGTGTGGGGAATGCCTGTGCCCTACACCCTCCATCTGCAGTCCCCTCCGCTCTGCCTTGGGTGAGCTGCCATGACTGAGTTTGGTTTTTCTGGCCAGTGATTTCTGAATGTGTCCAGTGGAAAACACTTGGTCTAGACCCACTTCTATACTGAAACCATCAGTGTTCCTCTTTGTGTCCTCTGGAATCTGCCCAAGAGTGTGGTTGGCTTTCAGCTTTGCAGTGTTAGGGCTTCACAGATGAGTTTTGCTCTCTACCCACGAAGCCTCTCTAGCTTAAATCAGTGCCAAGCAAAAAGGTATATAAACCAGTGACAGATTGATCCCCAGAAGAGCAAGGAGTGAATGGTGTTTAGTGATTTGATTATCAAAAGGGCTTTGAAAAGCAGGTAAAAAATGAAGCCAGGAGGGAAATTGGAAACCAGCACTGTAGAGTAGGAAGGTGAGGCTGACAGGATGAAGGTTTAAGAGTGGACATGCCTGTGGGGAGACAGGGGAAGTGCTAGGGTGAGGCACTTTAGTAACTCAGTGATCTGGCCAAGTTGGAAGGAAGCAGCTTGTTAATAGGACTTGAATCCTGCCTGCACGGTCCCAGAGATAAGACCAACTGAGGTGACTTCCCCTGGGTTGGTGGATTTCCCCCAGACACCACAAACCATAAAGGCATGTGGCTAACTTTATTTGGGGAAGGTCATCAGAGCACATGTCATGTGGCTGCTGTGTCCCTTGGTTAGCTGGGGGCTGGTTGTTCAGCTGTGTTGGCACACATCTTTGGGAGTTTCCTTCAGAGACCTGCGCCTGTTCTGCATATCTTTTGTAATGACAAATCTTGGCCCCTTGAGTGGTGATTTGGTTTTTAGAAACTGCCAGAAGTCAGGAGAGCCAATTTTTTTTTTCTCCAACATTACAGTGACAGAACTGGATGACATTTGAGAGTGAAAAATGTGTAACCTTAATGAAATTATGATTTTTTAAAAATATTTTTTGAAATTTATTTGAGAGAGAGTACACAAGCCAGGGGGAGAGGCAGAGGGAGAAGCAGATTCCTCACTGAGCAGGGAGCCTGATGTGGGGCTTGATCCCAGGATCATGACCTGAGCTAAAGGGAGACACTTAACTGACTGAGCCACCCAGCTGCCCCAAAGTAGTTGTGATTTTCTAAAATAATAAAAGCAGTGTCTGGAGGCAAGTTCCAGAGAGAACTGGGCAGTGGCAGTTACATGTTTGTCATTTTATTTATTTTAGAATATATATTTTTTAAAGATTGATTTATTTATTTTAGAGAGGGAGATTGATTTATTTATTTGGGAGAGAGAATCCCAAGCAGGCTCTGTGCTTAGGGTGGAGCCAGACGGGCTCGAACTGATGACCCTGAGATCACAATCCAAGATGAAACCAAGAGTCTGATGCCCAACCAGCTGCACCACTCAGGTGCCCCTGTTTATCATTTTAGTAATAAATAGCTGTGTTTAATAGATGTCCACCAATGAGCTAAGTGCTCTACATGTTTTCTTAATCTTCACAATAACCCTCGGAAGTAGGGAATATCATTTGTATCTTACAGATGCGGAAACGAAGGCATTTGCCCAAGGTTATGTGTTAGGAACTGTCAGACCCAGGATTGGAGCTCTGGTTCTGATAGACTCATTCTGAAAACATTCAAGGACGTGCAAGTTCTTTCATTAGTTTTACAATCTGTCACCTCTGCCTTCCACTCAATTTTATTTATTTAGTTAGTTAGTTAGTTATTTTTTAAGATTTTTTTTTTATTGGACAGAGAGAAACACAGCCAGAGAGGGAACACAAGCAGGGGGTGTGAGAGAGGGAGAAGCAGGCTTCCTGCTGAGCAGGGAGCCGGATGTGGGACTTGATCCCGGGTCTCCGGGATTATGACCTAAGCCGAAGGCAGTCGCTTAACCAACTGAGCCACTCAGGCACTCCTCAATTTTTTTTAAATACAAAGGATGTATACTGCTTTGTAAACACTGAGCTTTCTAAGAAGAACTAGTAGACTATATTAAATATGACCACAGATTCCCAAGTGAATGGTTGAATGTAGGAAATGTTTTCATTTCCAAAGGATAAGAGAAAGTAACCTCCACCCTGCCACTGAGCTGATGTATCTGACTTTCTTCGGGGTCTGAAGCCTGGACCTCCTTTCATCCCCGACCCCCTAACTCCCCACTACCTCAACTTTCATTTGGAGAGGTGGAGACTAGAAATAGCTGGTGCTGAGAATAGTTTATGACCCAGAGGGAAGATGGGAGACAAAAAAGGGATGTCTAGCTCAGAAGGTGCCCCTAGCTGCCAGTTCTAGGCAGCGCTGTTCAGATCAGAGCCAAATGGGGGCCAGGATGGCAGCCACCAGATGCCAGGGGGTGAGGTGGGCAGGCCCCCATGAATACCGGGGGATACACCGTTCAAACAGCCTCCCCTCAAAGCACTTGGGCTGCTCAGTGACTTCCCAGATCAGAGTAGCTTCTTCTGACAGTCCCAGAAGGCAGTCCATGCACAGACATAGACCTCCTCCCTGTATCTGTAGCCCAAGGAGCACAGAGCTTCAGGGGTACGTGGAGTATGGGCAAATTCAGAGCACAGGAGAGGCCCGCTGTGGAGAGGGAATTAAAGCCTTGTTTGAGGTTTTCTCTAGGAAAGTAGGAAGTAGTGGTGAAAACAGCATTACAACAGGAATGGGTAGAGGTTGCTGAGAGTTTGGATCCCTGTCCTGCCACTCTTCAGGCAAGACATAATTGTAGGGGCCTGGGGCATCTGGGTGACTTGGTTGGCTAAGTGTCCCAACTCTTGATATCAGCTCTGGTCTTGATCTCAGGGTCATGAGTTCAAGCTCGGTGCTGGGCTCCATGCTGGGTGTGGTGCCTACTTTTTAAAAAAAGGAAAGAAAGAAAGAAAAAATTGCAGGGCCACAAAGTTATAGGACCTGAGAAAGCTGCAAGGGAGTGCAGGGTTAAGTCCTGAGTCCTATTACTAGCTGTGAGGCCTTAGATAAGCTGCTTGACTTCCCCTTACCTTGGTTTCCTTGTTTGTAAAATGAGGATAAGCTAGCACTTCCCTGTGTTGTAAGGATTCAGTGAGACACCTCCTGTAAAGCATTTAGCACAGTGCCTGGTGTGTAGGAAGTGATCCAGAAATCTAAGCAGTTATAGTTACTGGGCCACTGCTCCATCTTTCCTCCTTTTACAGAGGAGATACCTTTCTACCCAGCCTCAGTGTTCTCAGCTGTCAGATGGGGGACAGGTTTGCCCATGATTGGGGTGCAACTATCAAGTACTGCATGCGTGCCTATGTGCCATCCACTGCAGAGTGTCTTCTGTGTATTCTCTCTTAATGCAATGGGATAGACACCATTATTTTCCCAATTTGCGGAGAAACTGAAGATTAGGAGTAAGCAACTTTCCCTAACATTACACAGCTGATGAGAAGCTAAGCCTGTCTGCCTCAACAGCCTCATCCCTGCACATTCCAGCCATGTTTAGTGGTAGGTGATCCAGAATAGGAGAGGGACGGTCTCTGGAATCCAGATGTCATACAAAAGGCTGTGTATGTGAACATAAGATTGGCTTTTAACAAGCAGTTAATTCCCTTAAAGGTGAGCAGTTGGGCGGTTGCTCATGGGTGAGAAACAAGGGCCTTTACTGTGGCACAGTGCCAGGGAGGAGGCAGGAGAAAAAGGACATACATTTGTTTAACACCCCACAAACTGGCTTCACCTATATCAAGCCTGATTTGCTCGAAGCCCTGTGGAATGGTTATTAGTATCCCTATTTTATAAACTGATAAAATAGGCTCAGAGAGGTCATATGACTTGGAAAAGTCACTTTGAATCAAATACTTCAATTTTCCCCCCAGTTAACTGGTAGGGAGCCGTTTCTGGGGTCTGTCCTCCGATGGCTGAGATCTGTTGCAGCCTCCTGCCCAAAGCAGGATCTAACAGCCCAGAAGAGGAGCCTCAGATTGAAATAGTCAAGCACAGGGAAGGTGGTAACAGGAGGACCCCAGATACGTGATTGTGAGAGACAGGTTGTCTGATGCCCAAGTGCCAGCTCAGGTTGGGGTAAGGCTGGACAGAGTGTACTGCTGGGAGTCATTCACACTGCATCCTGCATCCTTGGCCCTCCCAGCATCCGTGCGGGACTCGCGAAATCCCAGCCTCACCAGCCTCAGCACACAGGCACGGCCCCATCTAACTGCTGCCCTTGGGTGCAACTCTGGCTCCTTTTGTGGCAAAGTGGGAGCTGCCAATCTTACCCAGGCCCAAGCCTTTCAGGTCCATACTAGGGGCTCGCCCGGCAGGCCCCCAGGAAGACCAGTGCAGGAGGTCGCCAACCGGGTGTGTTTTGGTTGGGAGCCCGCGGCCTTGATTGCCTGCTGATAGCGTGCACAGACATTCGCGCAAAGGTTGATGGAATGGAGGTTGGTGGGGGTGAAAACGAGTAGGGGTGATTTTCCAAGACTGGTGGGATTGATGATGTTCAGGAAGGAATCCTAAATGGCGACTACCTAGGTGGTGAGTGGGAGTGCGAGCTGAGGTTGCGGCGTGGAGGCATCGAGTGAAGCCGCGCAGTGGACGCGGGGGAGGCGTGCGTAGGCTCGCAGGAGCGGGTCGGGACAGGGTGGCACCAAGCGACCCGGCGCCAGCAGGCTCAGACGGGCAGCGCCGCCCAGGGCTAACGCGGTGATTTTCGCGGGCGCTGGTCCGCAAGGCGCAGTCTCAGAGTCCAGAGCTCCAGGGCCCAGAGTGCGACAAGCGTGTTGGGAGGAACCCCTCCCATCTTCCTCCCGGGACTCCAGGCATCTCCACCGCCGCCTGGCGTCTCCCGGGAGGGCTCTGCAACCCTTGATCGATCGCAGCGCTGCTTTCCTGAGGGCGCCACTCCGCGCAGCCGGCCTGCGGGGAAGATCCTCAGAAGGCCCGGGTTCTCTGGGTTTTCCTTCTCCCCAACTGCATGTTCAGGGCTATGGCTTCTGCCGACTTAGGGCGACCCTGACAGGATGGGATGGACCAGGGCTTGGGACTGAGGGGGTGGGGGTGGGAGTGTCCCAGAGGAGTTGTAGAGCCCAAGTCCTGACACTGGGCCTGACTGGGTGCTTTCACCAACCCAGGCAGGACACATTTCGAGGCCCAGCTAACACCCATTTGTTGACACTCCTCGCTTCAAGAGCTGGGGCGCAATGCACGTGAATGATGGGCTGGGTGGGTGCTCTTGTGCCTTTTTCCATTCTTTGGAAGATGGAATGGGTCGTTGCCAGCAGTTCTAAATTAGAGTTCTGGCCTTCACGCTTCATAGTGGTATGACCGTGGCCAAGTCATCTTCTGCCTAGGCGCCACGGTCTCTCATCTCGATGGCATGAAGGGCCATTGTGAAGCACCTGGCACCCAGAAAGTACCTAACAAATGACCCAGAAACCTTCTATGACCTCATAGAGTGCACTGTTTGGGAGGCCAGCTCGCTGGGGTGCGGAGGAGTGCAACTTGCTGGTTTCTGTGTGCCACGTTCTAGGCTGACTTTAGGGTCCTGGGAATGGGGTGGAAGAAACCTAAAATCGTGAGGCTTGCTTTCCCTCCCCACCTCGGTCGAGCGCCTCTTTCCTCCATCCTTTCCAGCCCAAAACAGGCAGAGTCAACCATAGTATTCTTTAGTTCCCAATGGGAGATTTTATTTGTAGACTCATGAATTTGCCCGCCCATCCCTCCCGCTCAGATGATTGCGCCATTTCCACCCTTGCCTCACACCTCTGGCTCCCGTCCAGGGTCTCCGGCCACCTGTGAGCAGAGACGTGGGTGTTAGGAGCTAAGAAGGCCATCAGGGGGCGCTGCCATCCGAGGCCAGGGCTCAAGGACCAGGGCCTGCTGAAGTCCCACAGGTTGGGGATCTGGGTTTTGTGAAGGGGAAGCCTCCCTTTCAGCTGGACCCCCAAGCCCTTCATCCCTGCATCTCTGGGACCTCAGTTCTCTCATGGAAGGGTGGAGTATTTTGTTTTTTCTTTTTTCTTTCTTTTTTTTTTCCTAAAGAACTTTTTGTTCAGAGTAAATCTTACCTGAACCATAAATAAATGGAACAAATGTGGGGTGGTGATTTGGTCTAAGAGGGGACAGGATATGGCAGAGCTTTACTTGACTGCTTCCCCTTCCCTAAACATTTGGAAATGAACTCCCTTTTCAGACTCTTGACTGAGATTCTGAGCCTTAGCAATTGTGGACCCTCCTGAGGCCTCCAGGCAGTGAGATGACCAACCTTAGAACCCACACTTCCAGTGCCCCTCCCCAGAGCCCCTATTTGGGTCTTGAGAGGCCCCAGCTTATCTCCCACCCTGCGATGCGGCCTTCATCAATGGTTTCCACCTCTCATGGGCGTGAGGGTGGGGTCCCTCTAGCACTGCTAGCTAGCCACAGCCACCAAGAGTCTGGATCCTGAGCCTCTGACTCGGGGGCCCAGCTCCATGACTGGCTCAGGGCCTGTGTCTCACCGTGGCCAGACCGTGGTGTTGTCACACTCTGTATGGATGGCACATAGGTAGCTCAAGTGATGCAGAGCAGAAGCGGGTACAGCAGCGCTTGACCCAGCGCAGGGCAGATGATCTGCACATCACCCGAGGCCCTGGGAGGTGGATTCGTGTGGGCAACCCCTCAAACCAGATCCATTGGTCAGCTGCTTCCAGCTGCTTCTTGTCCCCCATGGGAGTTCTGTGCTGGTAGGTCTTCAGGAAGATGATGCGGGGGTCCCTAGTGGGTGATTGCCTCCCCTGAGCTCCAGAGTAAGTGGTCAGGCCATGATCTTTTGATGTCCTTGGGAGCTCAGGCACCACCTGCTCCTTGCTCTGGTACACTGCTGGTGACTGCTGGGCCTTGTTCTTCCCCAACTCCATCCTGAGCTCCCCTGTAGACTCTAATTTCTTGGATTTCAGTATCTTCTTTGGGAACCTAGCCTCTTGGAGCTCTTTGTTATCTTGTTCCACTCTGTCACAGACATTGCTGTTCCTGGCACAGGGAGGGAAGGCAGTCAGCAGAGCAGGGCAAAAGGCCTGGTCCTCCAGCCTTGCCCTGACACTGTTGCTATGTGACAAGCTCAGTGGAGAAAGCTAGAGAGGACCAAAACAGAAACTTCACCACCAGAGGCCTTGTGCCTGAAGGCAGGGGAGGTGCTAAGGCTTGGCGAAGGGCCAGGAGAGGTTGGGGAGGTAAGAGGCAGTGACCTGTGGTTAGGACACGTAGGACTAGATATCTGCGTGGGTTGCTGGCCAGGGTTCTGCTTCTCTGGATTGCAGTTGATGGGGTGACCTAGTCCAGTGTTTTCAACTTGTGCTCCAAGAAACCTTATGTTTCTGAGGAGACCTCTCAAATGCCCTCCACCCTAGGGAGGGGCAGGGTGAGGGCAGGATCCCTTTCTGCCCAACACAATTGAGGTTTGAGGAAAGATATGCCAAGAGAGGTTCTGCTGTTTTAAACAGGTTGGAAAACTATGGGATGAGAGAGGCCTCACCCTTGCAGCCCAGTGTTCACTCACTGCCTGTGTCTAGGAGGCCAGCTCAGAGAGAGGAGCTCTGAGAGGGGATGTTAGCCTTCTAGTGCTAGAAGGAGACTTGCCCCAAGGCAGAGTGTGTAAGGACTTCGGCTCAACATAATGCCCGTACTGATGATAACTGCCACCTTTGAGTGTAGTGTGTCTGCCCTGCGGAGTAGCAGGCAGTGAAGGGGCAGGGTGGCTTGACGAGCACAGGCTTTCAAGACCGACAACCCAGGGTTCAAATTTGCTTGTGCCTCTTACCATCTACCTGATTTGGGGCAAGAAATTTCACCTCTCAAAGCTTTAATTTCCTCATCTGTCAAACTGGGATATCTCTGTCTACCTAATAAGACTACTGTGAAGAATTAACTAAATGGGAAATGCCTGTGAAGTACTTAGCAGGTGCCTAATAAATGCCAACTTTCTGAATATTCTGACATGTTTTATGAGGAAACCAAGACTTAGCAAGATGTTTGATCTGCAGGTGACTCTCTGGGTTGTATGGATTTGAGCACGAGGAGGAGGAGGAGGAGGAGGA
>PITA01010208.1:0-73347 GCA_004023965.1 Spilogale gracilis
AACGGATGCTACCTAGGGCATCTTCCCAGCATTGGATCTGCGAGCTTACACGCATCTATACTTGTGTGTTTTGTGTGTTCTTTTACAATGCTGTCACTGTTCTAAATTTAACTCTACCACTTCTTCTCTTAATCCTATTCTAGTCCCCCAGTGCAAGGATGATGCTTTCCTTTATTTTAGAAAATTTTCTCTCTCCTAGTGCACCCTCCATATTTGAAAGTCCTTCCCTTGATATGATAGTCCTTTCTAGCTGGCTCGGCCCTTTTCTCTTTTCCTGCTTAGTATATCTTGTTAAAAAGGGGCACCTGGGTGGCTCAGTTGGTTAAGCGACTGCCTTCGGCTCAGGTCATGACCCCGGAGACCCAGGATCGAGTCCCACATTGGGCTTCCTGCTCTGCAGGAAGCCTGCTTCCCCCTCTCTCACTCCTCCTGCTTGTGTTCCCTCTCTGGCTGTGTTTCTCTCTCCTCCTGCTTGTGTTCCCTTTCTGGTTGTGTTTCTCTCTGTCAAAATAAACAAAACCTTAAAAAAAAAAAAGAAATGTAGTTTCTAAAAAAAGTATTGATGGATTCTTAGTAAAATGTAAGTTTTGAAGAAGGAGAACAAGAATTATTCTTTTCTAGGGGCGCTTGGGTGGCTCAGAGGGTTAAGCCTCTGCCTTCCGCTCAGGTCCTGGGATCAAGCCCCACATCAGGCTCCCTGCTCAGCGGGGAGGAGCCTGCTTCTCCCTCTCTCACTGCCCCCACTTATGTTCCCTCTCTAGCTGTGTTTCTCTCTGTCAAATAAATAAGTAAAATCTTAAAAAGAAAAGAATTAATCCTTTCTAGATAGTTTTTTTAGGTGCTTAAAGATTAGGAAAGTGTTCATTTTTCATTGCATTGTAATGTTAAACTGTATTTTCCTTAAACTGTATTGTTTTGGGTAGATTTGTCAATAGAAGGAATGTATTTAATTTCTTTTTTATGCATGTGCTCAACAAATATTTAATGAGCATCTGTACACTAGGAGGAACTATGGTAGGTGTTGTGAATTATGAAAATGTAGCAAACTTGGACCTTGAACTCTAGGAAAACATTTTTTTCTTTTTTTTTTTTCAAGATCTAAAAAAAAAAAAAAAATTTTTTTTTTTTCTTTAAGTAATCTCCACATCCAGTTTAGGGCTCAAACTTACAATCCCAAGATCAAGAGTTATGGGCTGTACTGACTGAGCCAGCAAAGCACCTCTAGGAAGGCATTTTCATAGGTATAATGAGATACAAATGTGGTTCACACTAATCTGAGGAACAAATTAACATGTTATAAGATACATTTAGTTAAGGTGGGTGCGGGAGGGGCACCTGGTGGCTCAGTCATTAAGCCTCTGCCTTCCGCTCAGGTCATGATCTCAGGGTCCTGGAATTGAGCCCCACATCGGGGCTCCCTGCTTGGAGGGAAACCTGCTTCTCCCTGTCTTCCTCCCTCTGGTGGTGTTCCCTTTCTCACTCTGTCTCTGTCAAATAAATAAAGTCTTAAAAAAAAGAAAATAAAGTGGGTGTGGGAACTGAGGTGGGTCAGTGGTAGTTAGAGTTTGAATTTTAAGAGATAGAGGCTGAGGGAACAATGACAAAGTAAAGAGGGGCAGATTTAGTAGATCTGATGTGATCCTGAGAAGTCTGTATTTTCAGCAAGCTTCCACATGATGCAGATGATGTATATTTATATAAAACTTATTGTGACCGAGAGCAGTAGAGATCAAACTGTCTTCCATTTTTGCTTTTTTCTCTGCTTACATATTAATTTGTTCATATCTGTGTGAGAGTGGGCAGTGTTAAGTCTATTATTCGTCATTTCATTGTTATAATAGTTGGAAACTTACCAATTGAGAATCAAATTTTAAGGGATTAACTCATTTATGAATCTCCTTTCTCCATTTCCTGCTTGAAGAATAGTGGAAATATAAGTTGACTTAGAATCTAACTCCAATTAATTAATTCAGACATAATAGCAGTCTGAGAGAGTTAAAGAAAATCTGTACTAAGCCATTTAAATCCTTTTCTTTCTGTTTGCCCTTTAAGGTATGGATTTACTAACATATTTGGATTTTCTTATTAGTTTGGATTTAAATCAAGTTACATATTGATCTATTTAGATGCAAAAATTCTCAGCAAAATACTATCAAACCAAATCCAACAATACATTAAAAAAAAAATCATCCATCATCACCAAGCGGGATTTAGTCCTGGGATGTGAGAGTAGTTCAATACTTATAAATTAATGCAGTATGTCACATCAACAAGAAAAGGATAAAAACCATGTGGTCATTCAATAGATGGAGAAGAAGCTTTTGATAAAGTACAACATCCATTCATGATAAAAACTCTGAACGAAGTAGGTTTAGAGGGACCAATCTTCAACATAATAAAGGCCATTATGAAAAACCCACAGCAAACATTATTGTCAGAGCTTTTCTCCTAAGCTCTGGAACAAGACAAGGATATCCATTTTCACCATTGTCATTCAGCATAGTACTGGAAGTTCTAACCATAGCAATCAGACAACAAAAAGAAATAAAAAGCATCCAAATTGACAAGGAAGAAGTAAAACTTCTGCTATTTGTAGATGACATGATACTGTATACAGAAAACCCTAAAGATTCCACCAAAAACCTACTAGAACTGGTAAATGAATTCATTAAGGTCACAGTATACAATACCAAAATATAGAAATCTGTTGCATTTCTATACATAGGAGCAGAAAGAGAAATTAAGAAAACAGTCCCATATACAGTTGTACCAAAATATAAAATACCTAGGAATAAACTTAACCAGAGAGGTCAAAAACCTATGCTCTGAAAACTATAAAACACTGATGAAGGAAATGGAAGACAACACAAATGAGAAGATAGTCCATGCTCATGGGCTGTAAGAACAAATACTGTGAAAGTGTCCATACAGCTAAAGTAATAGATTTAATGCAGTCCCTATGAAAATATCCATAGGATTTTTCAGAATTAGAACAAATAATCCTAAAATTTGTATGGAACACAAAAGACCCTGAATAGTCAAAGTGATCTTGAAAAAGAGCAAAACTAGAGATAACACAGTCCCAGATTTCAAGATCTAGTACAAAGCTGTACTAATCAAAACAGTGTGGTACTGGCATGCATAAAAACAGACACATAGTTCAATGGAACAGAATAAAGAACCCAGAAATAAACCCACAATTACACGATCAATTAATCTTCTACAAAGGAAGCAAGAATATGCCGTGGTGAAAAAGACAGTCTATTTAACAAATGATGTTGGGAAAACTGTAGAGCTATGTGCAAAAGAGTGAAAGTGGATCACTTTCTTATACCATAGACAAAAATAAATTCAAAATTGGCTAAAGACCTAAATGTGAGACCTGAAACCTTAAAATACTGAAAAGAGAATGCAGACAGTAATTTCTCTGACATCAGCTGTAACAGCATTTTCTAGATATGTGTCCTGAGGGAAGGGAAACAAAAGCAAAAATAATCTGTTGGGACCACATTAAAATAAAAAGCTTCTGCACAACGTAAAAAGCAATCAACAAAACAAGAAGAGAACCTAGTGAATGGGAGAAGATATTTGCAAATGACATATCTGATAAAGGTGATAGGGATAAAAGGTTAGTATCCAAAGTATATAAAGAACTTTTATAACTCAGGATGAAAAAAAACCAAAAAATCCAATTTAAAAAAGGGCAGGAGACATGAGAAGACATTTCTCCAGGGAAGAGGGAAGACATATGGATTGCCAAAAGACACATAAAGGTTGGTCAGCACCACTTATCATCAGGAAAACACAAACCACAATGAGATACCACCTCACACCAGGCAGAAGGGTTACAATCAACAACACAAAACACGGCAGGTGTTTATGAGAATGTAGAGAGAAAGGAACCCTTGTGCACTGTTGGTGGGAAAGTAAACTGGTGCAGGCACTGTGGAAAACAGTATGGAGATTCCTCAAAAAGTAAGACTACGGAATGATTTAGTAATTTAGTTTTTCAACTATTTACCTAAAGAATATGAAAACAATTCAAAAAGATCTATGCAGTCCTATGTTTAATGGAGCGTTAAATAGCCAAATTATGGAAGCAATTGGATAGATTAATGTATAAGTGTATATATGGATAGATGGATGTATAAAGAAGGTATGATACACACACACACACACACACACACACACACACACACACACACAGGAATATTCAGCCATAAAAAGAATGAAGTCTTGCCATTTGCCACAATGTAGATGGAGCTTGAGAGCATTCTGAGTGAAACAAGACAAATACCATATGATTTCACTCATATGTGGAATTTAAGAAACAGGTAAACAAAGAAAAAAAAGAGAAACAAAAAAACAGAATTATAGAGAACAAACTTCTGGTCACCAGAGAGAAGGTGAGTTGGGGGATGGATAAAACAGGTAAAGGAGATAAAGAGTACATTTATTGTGAAGAACACTGAGTAATGTATAGAATTGTTGAATCATGATATTATACACCTGTAACAAATATAACACCGTAGGTTAACTATACTGGGATTAAAATTTTAAAAAGAGGAAAAATAGAAAAAAAGACTAAAGAAAAAAATTCAGCTTCGGTAGTCAGCAACATGCATTTTAAAACTACGATGAGAGATTATTTTTATCTATCACATTGTTAATTTCCAGAAAGTCAAATAGTACTAAATGTTAATGATTTCCTAGAGATGTAACAAGTATTGCTGTGTACTAGTGAAAATACAAGTTAATTCAGTTTCTTGGAAAGTAATTAGTATTTGAAGGTATACCTACTGTATGGCCTAATGTTTCAGTTTCTTTTTTTTTTTTTTTTTTTAAAGAATTTATTTATTTATTTGACAGAGAGAAACACAGCTAGAGAGGGAACACAAGCAGAGGGACTGAGAGAGGGAGAAGCAGGTTTCCTGCAGAGCAGGAAGCCCGATGTGGGGCTCGATCCCGGGTCTCCAGGATCATGACCTGAGCCGAAAGCAGTCGCTCAACCAACTGAGCCACCCAGGCGCCCCCTAATGTTTCAGTTTCTAAGCCCATGCTTTGGAGAAACTCTTGCACAGGTATATCAGAGTATAACTAGCAGTATTGTTTATAATAGTAATAAAAATGAAACAATTGCACTGTTCGTCACTCTGGGAATGGGTGAAATAATTGCTTTATATTTATACTCTGGTGAAAATTGAAGAGATTGAAAAAAAACTTGATTAACACTCATTGTTTAGTATGAGTCTCAAAATATGTATGAAAAAATCATTTATAAATAAACTATATGAATTTCAAAAGCATGCAAATTTAATGAAGTATCCGTGTATAGGGGGCATAGTAGCATAGTATAATAAAAGCAGAGGGATCTTAAACACAACATTTAGAATATAAGTCATTCTTATTTTAGTGTGGAAGCAGTTGAATAGGATTGGGAACTTCAGAAGTATGTATAATCTTTTGTTGATTAAGCGGGGTTCCCAGATTGTTACATCTTTATTTTCATATTCATATATATTACATATAGTCTTTGAAAGTTTGAAATATTTAATAATAGTGAAATGAGAGTTAGATTACCAAACCTTTTTTTTTTTTTTTAAAGATTTTATTTATTTTGACAGAGAGAAACACAGCTAGAGAGGGAACACAAGCAGGGGGAGTGAGAGAGGAAGAAGCAGGCTTCCCGCCGAGCAGGCGGCCCGATATGGGACTCGATCCCAGGTCTCCGGGATCATGACCTGAGCCGAAGGCAGTAGCTTAACCAACTGAGCCACCCAGGCGCCCCTACCAAACCTTTCTTAATTGGCCACTCTGCTGTTTCATAGCATTGATGTCGGTAGCCTTTCCTGTTTCCAACATAAATATCGGAATTGATTTCTTCAGACTATTCCATGCGTTTCTCTTGTTTAATGGTTTTGTGTTTCATAAAGTACATATTTAAACTTAGTTTCTGAGATATTGTAACCAATTTGCTACCCTTAGTAGGAAAGAATTTTGAATTGTTAGAAAAACCTTGCAGCAAGAATTCTTTGTTGGTTTTCAGTTGTTACTTGGTGCCAGTGGTATAGATCTGTAAATGAAAATATTCTTTTCTGCATATATATGAAAAGCTTGGCTTTTCTCCCCTTTATCAATAGGCAAGTGAAAGACCAGAATAAGAAGGTAGCAAATCTGAAGCACAAGGAACAGGTGGAAAAGAAGAAGAGTGCACAGATGCTTGAGGAGGCTCGACGAAGGGAGGACAATCTCAATGACAGCTCCCAGCAACTACAGGTTAGAACCCGAGGACAGTCCGAAAGGATTGGGTGAAGAGATTTGATCCATAATTGCATGTTGTTTTCCTCTTCATCTTTATCCTCCTCTTTTTTCTCTTTCTAACTTTGCTTGCTGCCTTCCTCTGAGACCAACTGTTTAGCAATAAAGGAATGGCTTTAAATAGAAAAGGCAAGTTTTATTCCACAGCTTTGTGAGGACACCTCAGCATAGGAGAAAATTCACCTTCAAGTTGATCGCATTTAATTGGTAAGTTCAATGTCAGTTTAATGAGTGGGTTCTCTTAAGCTTCAGAGTGGTCAGTGTTACTGTTTGCCATTTTCCTTCATTAAAGTGCATTGCTAAACTTGGTTCATGTCTGTTAAACGTCCTTCTGTGTTTTTCATTCTTCTTTTCCCTTTTCTCCTGCCTTTTCCTTTTTGCCCTCTTCCTCTTTCTTTCCCTCCTTTTTAAACATTCAATTTAGACAGCATATTTTGTAGTCATGCAGGATGTATAAATTATACTTTCTCACTTCAGCAGAGTGATAATTGATGTGTTAACCTAATTATACACAAATTAGGGTGAAATTAGACTCCATAACAATAGGAGTAGTGATGATATGAGAAGTGCCCATATGTGCCCAGTACTTGGCCCTAGGCCCTGGTCATTCATGGTTTCTAACCTTTACAGTAATCCTGTGGGACAGATGGTTTTGTATACATTTTATAGAAAAGGAAACAGATTCAGAGAAATTGAATCATTTGCCTAAATGCACACAGTTTTCAAAGTGGCTCAGCCATGATTTTAACTGAGACTTTCTGGATCTCTAGCCTGTCAGAACGAAGGTTTAAATTTTAGATAAGAATATCATAAGCTTTACTAGAAACCTCTGAAAATTCTGCTAAAGCTGCTAAGCCATTGCCACTTCATTTTTCTCGTTACAACTTTGAATCGGCTATGAGAGACTGTGTCACAGTTGCGTTATGAAATCTTTACTGGAGAGATTTAAAGGAGTTACTACTGTGGAAGCCATTTTTAGACTTTACAACAAATTCTATTTCGGACTTATTTTTAATTTTCTTTTTTCATTCATGTTTTATATCAATTTTATTGATTACAAAATGTGTTGTCCTTATAGAAATAGTATACATTTTCTCAAATGTAGTGCCGTTTGATAAAGCAGCATACCAGTTTTCTTTCCCTCTTGCCAACAGCAGTCAGTACTGTCAGTTTTCTCTTCCTCCCTTTTTCTAAAATGCCAATCTAATAGATGGAAGATATTTAATTTTAGTTTTAATTTATATTTCTCTGATTACCAGTGAGGCTAAGTATTTATTCATGTCTTAAATTTTCATTTGTTAATGTAAATAAAATATTATGTCTCCTCCATGTTGACCTTTTCCCCAAGCATTTTTTGGTTCATTTATTCCTGTTTTGAGAACATATAAATATTTATCTACAAATATTTTTAAGTTGTTCTGGGCTTTCATTTTTACCTATATATATTTTTAAAGATTTTATTTATTTGAGAGGGAGAGAGAGGGAGACACACACACACACAAAGTGCACAGAAGCCTGGGGGAGGGGCTGAAGGAGAGGGGAAGCAGATGCCCAGGTGAACAGGGAAGCAGATGCCCAGGTGAACAGGGAGCGTGATGCGGGGCTCAGTCCCAGGACCCTGCTATCATGAACTGAGCTGAAGGCAGATGCTTTTTTTTTTTTTAAAGATTTTATTTATTTGACAGAAAGAAACACAGCGAGAGAGGGAACACAAGCAGAGGGACTGAGAGAGGGAGAAGCAGGCTTCCCGCTGAGCAGGGAGCCTGACGTGGGACACCATCCTGGGTCTCCAGGGTCATGACCTGAGCCAAAGGCAGTCGCTTAACCAACTGAGCCACCCAGGCGCCCCTGAAGGCAGATGCTTAACTGACTGAGCCACTTAGGTGCCTCTTACCATTACTTTTTAATTTAAATTATTTTAGGGTATTTTGTGTCACAAGGGTCTTATTTTTCTCCCTTGCTAACAATTTACTAGGTCATTGTTAGGAAATTATTCCATTGCTCACAAGTTTGAATTGGCATCTTTATATTTTATGAAATTATTTAACAGTTAGGCTATTTCTAAGATTTCATTCAATGTCCTTTGTTAAAGTAGGATCACATTTTTAATTACAGAAAATATTTATTTTATAAGACAAGCCCTTAGTTATGTTACCTCCTTAACTGTTTCATTTGTCTTGTGCCCTCTGTCACTTTAATGTTTTGTTACTAGTCTATGTGTGTAAACTGAAAGATGCCTTTTAATCTTTTGTCAGTTTTTATGTTAACATCAAAAAAGCTTTCACATGTAATTTCCTGTCTCTTTGTATAATTTAAGAAGTAAATCAAATTATTTATTTATATATTACATAGAAAACTAATTTAGAGTGGATGAATGATTTTTCCAATGTGTCTTAGTAAAGTGATAGCTATAAATGTTATGAGAAATGATAGTTCATGGCCATATGTAAGATACACACGGATGTAATTTATTGAAATATAGGGAAAGGGCAGAGCATTACAAATAGGATAATTTGCATCTGATCTCAGCTCTTTTATTAGCTAACTCTGCCACTTGCTTCTTAACCATTTAATTGCAAATGACAACCTAGTGGTAGTCAATATCCCTAGCACTCAGACTGTGAACTCTAAATAGGATGCCCCACTAAAAGAAGCTAGAGATTCTTGGAGAAATGACTAATCACAGAACTCATGGGAGTAGAATAGTATAAAAGCAATTGATTTAGGATTTGTATTAACAATAGCTCTTAATACCTGAATCTTTTTGTGCTTTAAATTACTGTATATATATTTGGGCCCATCTGTTGATGTTTTTATGAAATAGGAAATGCAAATAGAAGGAATTATTTTAGTGTTTCCATTATAGACATAATAATTCTAGGACTATAATATATTCTTTATCATGTTAAAATACTTTATATTATGTTTTCAACTTTGATGAATAATAAATATTTAATCTTTATCAGATGCCACCGACCTTCCAAAGATTAATTCTGTTGATCATGTTAATAAACACATAGTATGTTTTGTTTGTGAATTTTGAACCTGCTTTAAAACAAGAAGGTTTATTTTCACGTTTTATTATCCAGTGACTGCAGAAATTACTGACTGCAGAAATTACTACTGCCACAAAGCAGTAGTACTGCTTTTTAAATTTACCTTTCTTTATTCTGAAAGATGAATATATTTTTAAAAATATGTAATCAAACACATCTGTATAAATACAGTGTAAATAATACATACAAAGTGATCATCTCAGGAAATGAGAAGATTACTGGCATCCCAGAAATCATATGTGTATTCCTTCCCGATCATTATTTCCTCCCTTCCTCCAGAGGAAATTCTTATTTTGACTTTTATTGTTCTTTGCAACCTAAGTGTATTTTCAATAAAAAGAGTATAGGTTGGTTTTGCATATTTTTATTTTATATAAATGGAGTCATCCTATTCTTTTGTGACTTTGTTCAACATCTTGTGTGAAGTTTGTTCTTGATAGTTGTGTGTAACATTTGCACATTTGTTGTCCTTGCTGTACTGTTTTTTTTTTTAATTCAAAATTCCAGGTTTTATCTTGAAAGTATTTTGAAAAGATGACTTCATTTCTTCCCAGTTTTCCATTTTTTGAATATTTAGATGGAACTTAAAGTGTTCCTTTTTGGCAGAACATGAGTTTGGAAATTGTTACTTTACTCATTGTTCTTGGCTCAGCACATTAAAAATGTTCTAAAAAGATTAAACAAATTCCTTACATATGAAATGAAAATGATACCTGAAAATGAAGGGAATCTATTAATCCTGCAAACTATAAACATGGTCATTGTTTATCATGGCCTTAGTTAGGAGTGTCTTTTTTTAAGATATAACGTTGTGTACCATTGTATTCTGTTTATATCTTTGTATTTTGGACAGTTATAACTGAGATATATTAACTAGTTTCAGATTTTTTTTTTAGAAGCCCCTTTATACTCCTAAAAATTAGTAAAGTCTCAAACAGGATTTTTTTAATGTGAGTTATAATTATATACACATGCAGTTAACTTATTGACTTGGGTATCCATCATCTCATTGTATCTGAAGATACATCTCCAGCACTATAAAAATACTTATATAAAAAGTTATTTGCAGTGTTGTTGGTAAGTGTGAACTATTGGACAACCTACCTGCCCATAGATAGGAGAGTGCTTGAATTTACTGTGGTACATCTGCACATTGGAGACTTGGCAGCTTTAAAAAAGAGAGGAGGATCTCTAATGAACTGATATGGAGCGATTTCCTGGATATCCCATTAAGTCGGGGTGCGGGGGAAGCACAAAAATTATTTATAGTATGCTAATGTTGGTATAAGAAAATATACACATATCTGATCTTTTTTACAAAAGAAAACAGGAAGGGTAAACTAGAAAGTAGAAAGACCAGTGTCTATGGGAGTGGTGAAAAAAAGAATGGAAAGAAGGGAGAAATAGGATTGGGGTGGTAGGTTTGAGGAGAACCTTCTCTTTGCGTATCTCTTTAGAGAATAGCTCATACTCTCCAAACCATAGTAATATTTCACATACTCTAAAACCTAAGTAAACAAAACCAATCAAAATGTGTTGGGGGAAACCGAAAAAGAATACAAACACTAACAAGTGAACCTATTTTATAAACAAATAATACAAACACCCTCAAAGGAATGGGGAAGAAGAGAACTAACCTAAGTAGCTTTGGAAAACATTTTCTTGACTGAATGCTATTAAGCTAAAGACAGAAAGAACTGTATATAAAGGTCGTAATCTAGTAATAAATGTATTTCTCACAAAGGATAGGCTAGCCATTCTGAAAGCACTTGATATGTGTACTAGAATTCAAATAAATATTAATGAGGGCTAAGGTTTTCATTGTTCAAAAAAGAATTTACAAGTAAGTAAAGTGGGATGGCTTAAATGAGCCCTGTGGTATTGGACTGGGATCAGAGATATTACTATGAAGTCATGGAATTTAATTTACATGCAGATAGATGTATAAATATTGATATGTATATATGTATGGGGTTATTACACATGCTTGTATTTCCTAACCGTCCATTAAGAGGGCTTAGAAGCCATAAGCATACCTAACACCCAGATTTGGGTTGCTGTACACCTTTCCCCAGTGAAATGGACCAAGGCATCTTGGAGAAGTGGTTGATTATGGGGCTGGGACAGGGAAAATAAACAATGAGCCTGGATAACTTTGTGGTTCCAGAAAATCAGAAAGTAAAATGGGGGCTTGTGGAAAGAACATAGGAACCAACCTAAAGGAGCACCTGATATCTCATGCTAAAACAATTTGAGCAATTTGAGTAAAAAAATAATTAATGATAATGTTTTAATCCATAGAATGAAATAAATATTCATGAGTCCATGCTGATATAAATAATCAAATGCATAAGTGCAGGAGTAAGGACAGCTCTTTCCTAAAGATTTCTAATTAATAAATGTAGAAGGAGATTTTAAATAATCACTGTGAAGCAAACATCTCAGTGATGTTGCAGACAAGGTCCATCGATAGTTGTGAAAATTAGTGGGTGAACATTTAAATGATAAGACTGGAATAGTCTCAAAATATACTCCCTGAGATGTTTGTTAATTATTAAGAGAAGACTGTAACTGTGCAGTGAACAGACCTAGCAGATACTTCCTTAACAAAATGATCAAGGTTAACATTACCAGTAGTCAGATATACTGAGAAGGAGACAGTATCATTTCTATGTTGCTCTTTCTCCAAAATGTATAATCTTATACCAGTCATGAGAAAATACCAGACAAATCCAACTTCTGGGACATTTTATAAAATAACCGTGCAGTATACTTTAAAGGTATCAAGATCATGAAAGACGAAGACTGACCTTGTTATAGGTGGATTGGTGGGAACTTAGAAGAAATGTTAACTAAACAAAATGTAAGATTCTGGATTAAATCCTGAGACAGGTACAGGACATTAGGGAAAAACTGTTGATATTAGAATAGGTCTTTAGTTTGGTAAAAAGTATTGTACCAATGTCAGTTTCGTGATTTTGATCATT
Source organism: Spilogale gracilis (assembly GCA_004023965.1). NCBI lineage: Eukaryota > Metazoa > Chordata > Mammalia > Carnivora > Mephitidae > Spilogale > Spilogale gracilis. The sequence continues at coordinate 12,362 of PITA01010208.1, forward strand.
ATTACTGTGGCTATGTAAGCTCTAAACATGAGAGGAGGTTGGGTGGAGGGGTGTATGGAACTGTGTACTAATTTTGCAGTTTCTCTATATGTTTACAATTAGTTCAGAATAAAAAATTTATTTAAATTTGTCATCGACTCTCTTTTCTCAGCACTTTTAATTACCTACTTCACTTTCCCATCCCCTTGAAATAAGTGAGCTATGAATTTCAAAAACCTCCTACTTTCAAGGTTAATGATACTAGATAGATATTTTAGGCTTTTTTTTTTTTTTTTTGAAATACCATGTCTCAGTTTGCAGTGCAGATGTTTTTATGCTCTCCGTATTGTTCGATAGCCTACGGGCTTAATTTAATATAGAATTTAGTTGGACAAGTTGATTGTTCTGAAAATTCGACCCAAGGCGTAAAGCCATGATATGATAATACGGCTCTTTTGTTAGAGTTGATGTACTTTGACTAGTCTCTAACCCTCTAAGATATTAGGCTTAATTTTCACTCATTTTCCTTGATGCCTTTTATTTATTCCATATAAATTTATCAAATGCTTTCTAAGTGGTATTTGAAAGCAAACAAATGAAAAGACCATTTGAGGTGGGGGAGAAAAGGAGAGTAAGGCATTATAGAAGGCAAGAGAGAAGATTGTCTCCAAAGAGGGAGTGAATACTTCATGTTAATGGTGCTGAGAGCCTGAGAAAGAGGGCCATCATAGTTGAATGGTGTGGTCCAGTGTATTCAAAATGGTCAAGGGCAGTGGTCTCCCTGGGTTAGGTTAGATAGATGTCTTCATACCTTATTGACCTTGGAGATAGTTAGATAGTCCTATGTTGATGCAGATACTTTTCTTTTTTTTTCTTTTTTTTTTTTAAATATTTTATTTATTTGACAGAGAAACACAGCCAGAGAGGGAACACAAGCAGGGGGAGTGAGAGAGGGAGAAGCAGGCTTCCCGCCGAGCAGGGAGCCCGATGTGGGACTCGATCCCAGGTCTCCGGGATCATGACCTGAGCCGAAGGCAGTTGCTTAACCAACTGAGCCACCCAGGTGCCCCGATGCAGATACTTTTCTTGAACAATTTTTCTGTCACAGTCACCAGAACTCACTGTCCATCACAAGGTCTTTGTAATGTCTTTATAATGACATGACTAATATTAACACTTGATTGTACGATGGTTATTCAAAGTGTTTCTAGTATGATCCATACGTACATCTAAACTATTTTACAATTCCAGTTGATATTCACAAATGTAGAACATGAGTGATAAAAACAATGCAACACACGTTGGCAGTGAGTCTTTCCTATTATCACGTTTTTTAATTATAGTGCCTCTTCTCTTGATATCCAGCATTTATTTTTGCTGAACTTTCTGTTTTCCTTACTCAAGATTTTAGCTTTGTGTATTAAATTTAGTTCTGAGTTGTTTCGTTAATAGTTTTGTAAACCATATTTAACTTTAATTGGCTAAATAGAACTTCAGGATAATCTTTAGTTGTCAGTAAACATATATTGAGCACCTCCTACCAGAACTGTCACTGTGCTGAGTGCTGTGATATGCTAGATATGTCAAAAGGATAGTTACCATGCAATTCATAAGTAATTGCTGTATAAAAAACTGAAACTAGGTAAATCCCAACAACAAGGGCTTCCTTCCTAAATAAACATTGTACAAAAGCATAATCTTTGCTGATTTTTAACTGATGGTGATGTTGAGATTAGAAAAACTCTGTTGAAAGCCTGCTCATGTTCTAAGGTTCAGATCAAATGCTCCCTCCTTTTTGTACAGCCGGCCTAAATCCTTACAGTTGGAATTAATCAGGCCCTGTGTTGTAATTCCATTAGACTTTGTTTCTTCTTTGATTTCAGAGCTTATTTTCACTTACTTGATATTATATACTAATAATTTGTCTGTTGTTCCCCCCACATATTTGAGTTTGGGAACCACGTTTTGGTACATTGTACATAGTTAGTTCTCTCTAAAACTGTTTATTGATTTCAGTGGCATCAAGAGATGTCCAGAACCCTCCTTGTTCACAGGCATGTTAGCCTGGCCTTTGGAGTCTCCCATCAACCAAACCCGTTAAGTATTTCTAAGCTCATTTTTAGTGAGATACTTACTAGCATAGCTGCTCTATCTTTAGAGAAGCTGATAAGTGTTTGTGTTTCTTAAATATAGTTTATTGATTTTCTAATCTGTGCTCTTTTTCTTACATAGAATCCTTTTTCTTTGGATTTCCAGTTTTAACACCTAAAGATTCTGGCTTAAAATTAACCTTTGTTGACGCTCTCTACACCCTGTTTTGTTATTGTTTTATTCCTTGTCCTTCAACCTGTATGTTTAATTATACTTTATTGTTTTTTAATTTTTAATGTTTTATAATTGTTCCTGTGTGATTTAATCACTTTCTCTTCTCAACTACTTTATATCTGCCTTAGGATAAAGGGTGTTTTAAACATTTCTTTTCAGAAATATTGAAATAATTTTTAGGTAGGTACCCATTCATTTAAGTGCAGCTATCATTGTTATAAATAGTAAAATAAAATTTAAAGGTTTAGTTACAAATTAAAAAAATTAAAATTAAAAATTTAATTAAAAAATTAAAAATTAAAAAAAATCTTTGTATGAGCTACAACATAGAGCATCCTAATATTCTCTTTATATCCTTTAAAGACTATCCGTATTTTAACAAAGGAATTGTCAGGTTTTCGGTTAGTTGAGAATATTTACCTTAAGTATTTTTATTCTTTAAGCAGTAACACTTTTGCTTTGTCTTTTGATAAAACTGCAAGTTTTAGCCATATTCTAATATGACAAAGTAGACTGAAAGCGGGAGAAGCTCATATCAGTAGTGGTTTAATGCTTTGTTTTTATTTATAACAAAGATAAGTATTTGAATTTAACCTTGAGAGAGGGTACTGTCATAGAGATTAATGGGGCTGCTGAAAGAACACTGCAGCTCTTGTGAGTCAGCTCTCCTGAGACCAATGAATATTAAAAATAAAGCTCAAAGAAAGTAAAAACTAGGGGCGCCTGGGTGGCTCAGTTGGTTAAGCAACTGCTTTCGGCTCAGGTCATGATCCTGGAGACCCAGGATCGAGCCCCACATCGGGCTTCCCGCTCGGCGGGAAGCCTGCTTCTCCCTCTCTCGGTCCCTCTGGATGTGTTCCCTCTCTGGCTGTGTTTCTCTCTGTTAAATAAATAAATAAAATCTTAAAAAAAAAAAAAAAAAAAAAAAAAAAAAAAAAAAAAAAAAAAAAAAAAAAAAAAAAGAAAGTAAAAACTAGAAATAGAGAGGGAAACTTTACATATATTTAAGCATATTCTCTTTTTATAAAGATGCATTATCAGTGAAACATTTGTGTTTTTCTTTAAATTTTGATTGGATTTGCTCTATCAAAAACGAAAATTCTTCAATTTTGATAAGAGATATTTTTTTTCCTTTCTGAAGTGAAGACTCCTTATCTTTGCTTTCCACATTGGCCATGGGGATAATTATTTAAGAAAACCTTTAAAAAACTTAAGAGTGTCTGATGTCGTTCTAGAAATAGTATGTGATGTGTAACCTGATTAGATACCTCTGATATATTTATGATATTCTTGTAAAAATCAGTTTTGGTTTCTTAACAGACATTCTCAACCTATTTAAAGGTTTAATCCTATATTATTTCTTCCGCTTTAATTAATTTTTTTTCTTGCCAAGCAGGTCTTTTTTCTTTCTAGAGTATGAGTATGGGTGGGTTTTTATTGTGTTCTCGGCAAATATTAAATAGGGTTAGGAATTACATTGGAGAAGTATACATCCAAATTAGGGTCCATTTTAACAACCTTTTGCATAGTTGGTGGAATTAACTGGAAAATTTGGTTTTCCTGAAGGTGAAGCGCCTACTCAAATTGTTGGCATGTGGATTTTTAAAAAAGCTTTTAGCCCCAACTGTGCTGCTTTTTATCATTTAGAAAAAAGCGAAACAAGTCATAAAATCATTTTAAGGAACTTTACAGTGCTGAAATGGACTCTATAGATACTTTTCTCTCTGGCCAAAATTCCAGGTCTATTTGATAGCCAGTGAAAGGTACTGAAGGAATGTTTTTTGATAATATCCATGTGTAGGTAGCCTACTAAGCTGCTTCCTGCTGTTAAGTTAGACCTATTCTATGGAAACTGTTAGCTATATCCTTTTAGCTTGTTACAGGAATACTTTTGCCATCAAAAACCCCTGAAATCTTGCCATATGCAACAAAGTGGATGGAACTAGAGGGTATTATGCTAAGTGAAATAAGTCAATCAGGGTGCCTCTTTAAGCCTCTGCTTTGGCTCAGCTCAGGATCCCAGGGTCCCAGGATGGAGCCCCACATGGGGCTCCCTGCTGGGCGGAAAGCCTGCTTCTCCCTCTCTTACTCCCCCTGCTTGTGTTCCCTCTCTAACTGTGTTTCTCTCTGTCAAATAAATACATAAAATCTTAAAAAAAAAGAAATAAGTCAATCAGAGAAAGACAATTATATGATCTCTCTGATATGAGGAATCGAGAGTCAGAGCAGGGTGAGGGGTCAAGGGGGAAAGGGAGGGAAAAAATGAAACAAGATGGAACCCCAGGAGGGAGACAAACTATAAGAGACTCTTAATCTCAGGAAACAAACCAGGGGGTGGGGGTGGGGAATAGGGTGGCGATAGAGTGGCTGGGTTATGGACATTGGGGAGGGTATGTCCTGTGAATTGCATAAGACTGATGATTCACAGACCTGTATCCCTAAAACAAATAATACATTATATGTATAAAAAATTGCTTTCCATAAAATAATAAGTGGTTAAAGTGACATCTGGCACTAGAATTCTTATAAGTACTGTGTCCTCACCTCAGTGAAATGAATGGTTTAATCCTTTCCTTTGTGTTGTTGTGGAAGCTCCTCTTTTATATTTGAAAAGTGAAGTCTCTGAGAAGATTCTTTTTATTTTTAAGAGAGTAGGCATTATGTATCCCTTTTGCCAAGACCTCGGAGACAAAGGTCATCCTCTTTGGGACCACATCAGTTGTTTATTATTTTAAGTAAAAGATTATCTTTGGGATTTCGGTAAAGTCTTTGAAAATTTATGCTTGCTGTTTTTATAAGCATTATTGATCAGAGGAGATGCATAGTAAGATTAAGCAAAGCCTATGTCCTTGCTCAAGTTCCTGATACCCAGCTCTCAGAATTTTTAAGATAAGAACCTGGCTTATTTACATGGGTATTTGTACAATATGCTCTGTAAAAGCTATTTATGTAAAAATGTATTTTATATGTACATATTTCTGTTTCTTTAATGAAATCCATCTGCTCTTGTTTGATTTTGATTTTTAACTAATTAAGGTTGTAACAGAGTTCTCTAAACAGGGGAGATATTTGAGGGACTTTGGACAGAAGGGGGAAGAAAATATCTTTAAATTTTAACCCAAGGCATTTCCTTAGAATAGAAAGTAGTTGATGTATAACCAAATTCTATTTCTGTGTTAGGCTAACTTTCTTTTCTTAAAATGGACTTCATCAATGCATCTGGCTTCAATTTTTTTCCCCCAGTAAGCATATGAGTGATTGGTAATTGAATTCTGACATGTTGAATGATTTTAATAAAATCTTCTGTGTGTGTATGTTTGGGGAATGGGGAAAAGGGAGGAAGAATAAGGAGTGGGGTGGAGGGTAATAAGGAATTACTGTCTCTTTACCTTAAGGATAATGGATAGCAGTTAACATTAGTATCTTTCAGAACATGTTAAAACCTTTTAGATAAGTGGTATTTACTCCAAAGGAAGCAGCTCTTAATATTAACCCAAAGAAATGACCTTCATAACCAAGGCAGAGTCCCAAGTTGGGAAAGGGTAGGGTGGACAGGGGAGGCTGGGTTACCTTGGATAATCTATGCGAGATCTGCAGTGACTTTCCCTCTGCTGCTGACAAAGGGAAAAGTTTAATAAGATCTGTCGTTATCATAAATAATCTCCTTTTGTGTCACTGTAGAATTGAACCTTTTTCCTTTTAATTTTGAGGGCGATGTTTGAAGAGAACCAAAAATTTTTTAACTGCTGGGTTGTTTTGTTTTGCCTTTGCTGTTCTTATTGAATGTTTGATTTGAAGGAAAGCCAGTGGAGACTAGAATCTTAGAGCTGCAGTGGTATGTAGTTGATGTTGACAGAGCTGATGTCAAGAAGCAAAGATCAGATGAGTGTACCAGGAGTTAGTAGTCGTATGGGATTTGCTAGAATCCAGTCTTGTTAATGTGCCTGAAGTTACAGCTGTCACAGCTTTTGCCCTAATTTTATTTGACTATAGGAGTCTTTTTATTTAAGGATACGAAGAATTTTTTTGGTAGCTTCCCACTTCTTCTGTCCCTCTACCATCACCCCCAAAACTCGTCACACAAATCCCCTGCTTTGAACCCTTTACTCTGTCAATGAAGTGGTCTTTGACCTTAATCGGTAAGTGCAGTTAGCATAGTAACTAGGTTTCAACACCCAATCTAGGGGTAGGAAAACTGGTCTGTGTTAGTGTTGATGAGTGCAAACATAATTTATAGCAGTTGAAATAAAATTCTAAAGAGACTGCTTTCATTTTAAGTGATACGAACTATTTAAAATGGTGAAGCATGTTCCTTTCCTGTCTCCGGATAGCTTTTAAGTGAGTTGTCTGTGGCACACAGTCATATCTAAGTTTTGGGTTGCCTAAATTGGTTAAATAGAGTGAAATTCCAAGTTAGAGCAGGTGAATGAAATTGAAGTTTCTTTCTCTATGTAGTTTTCCTCCCCCATGCTGCCAATTTAATATTTTTCTAAATAATGAGGGCTAGAAAATTGGATAACTTGAAACAGCACAAATAATTCTCCACTTTGTAATTTTAAGTTATACTTTTTTTTGCTAAATTTTATGATTTTTTTGCCTCTGAAGAGTAAAATAAATTATAATAAAAATTCATAAGGGAACAGGATTTAAGAAGGATCTTTAGTCAGTGGGGACCAACAAGACCAGGAATATGTCATTTCCACAATTTCCTAAAAAATGGGTTTATTCTCCCAAGAAAGGAATGTCACTAAAATGTGAGGACTGAACTTATAAAATAACAACTACTATATATAGCTCTTTAAACATCCACCCAGTAATTTTTTTTAGTTGACCTCTGATTGATTGGCATATCATTGAGTATTGTTAGTACTGAACTACTAACAAATTAAGTTGGAATCCTCTTCATTTTTACCATAGTCATAAGAAAATATTTCATTAGAACTCAATCCAATTGCAGATTTTATTCTGAATAACTTTTGGCAAAATGCAGTTTGCTGATCTCATTCATATCCAGTGGATATTGTAATTTTGTGTAGTATCTATAATCTCTGCCTTTTACATTTTAGGTAATCCAGTGTCATTCAGTTCAGTTTTAATATAACCTCATAAAAAAAGCTCTGTCTTTCTAGTAAAGACCCTTTTATTCTAACAGGTGTTTTTCTCTCAGGAGCAGTTTTGATAATCACTGTTTTCATGCCTCATTGCTTTGTTGATAATTCAGTTTTCTTATGCTGAAGTATACTCTAGCATATTACAATAATCATCTTCCAAGATGGCCCCAGATCATCCTTACCTCCTGATGTTTGAGCCCCTGTGTAGTTATTCCTCTCCCACATTGTATCAGGATTAGTCTGTGTGGACAGTAGAAAATGTCAGAAATGGTAGTATGTGACTTCTGAAGCTAGATCTTAAAAAATATTGATGTGTCTGCCTTGTTCTCTTGGATCACTTGCTATGAGGAAAGCCAGGCGCCATATCATAATGACACTCAAGTAGTCCTGTGGAGAGGAACAGAGGCCCCTTGCCAATAGCTATCACCAACTTGCCAATCATGTAAATGGAAACAGAGGACTGAATACTGACTGACATCCTGACTGTAACCCCACAAGAGACCCTGGGGTCAGAACTGTTTGGCTAAAGCTGTTTCCAGACCCACAGAAGCTGTGCAAGATAAAAAAAAAATGTTCACTGAGTTGTTGTAAGCTGCTGTGTTTTGAGGCAACTTGTTATATAACAGTAAACAACTACTACAGGCACGTTATGTCCTAGGTATTAAAGTGATATACTATATATTGAATTTTTGCCCCTTGAAATCCAGTTTGGTTTTCTCTCTTGGCAGAAGATTAATGCTATTTGAATTGGTTTTATTAATGTTATCATTGCAATGATTTTCAGTGCTTTAGATTGTTAGAATTTTAGGCAATTTGCTATAAGGATTCTTACCTATGTAATTCATATTTGTATGTTAATAGGCTCTGAGCTAAGAAAAGAGATGAATTTATTTTCTTTTAAAGATTTTATTTATTTATTTGACAGCAAGAGAGCACAAGCAGGGGGAGTGGGAGAGGGAAAGCAGACTCCCCAGTGAGCAGGGAACCCAATGCGGGGCTCAATCCCAGGATCCCGGGATCATTACCCGAGTTAAAGGCAAATACTTAACTGACTGAGCCACCCAGGCAGCCCAAGAGATGTATTTATAACATGCGTTCTAGTTATTGCTTTGTTGTCCAGCAGAAATACAAATGTAGGCACATATATAATTTTGAATTTTCTAATGGCTTCATTAAAAAAAACAAAAGGAAACATAGTAATTTTAATAATGTGCTTTATTGAATTGAGTATATCCAAAATATTATCATTTCAACATATCATCAATTACTATGTGACTTTTTTTGTACTGTCTTCAAAATTTAGTGTGTATTTATGGCACATCTCAGTCTATCCTAGCAAAATTTAGGTGCACAGTAGTGACAGCACAAATAATGTATTTAGCTGAAGAAGTGAAGATCTTATTGCAAGCTAGAACAGCGAGTCAGTAATGCCTATGTACAACAGAAATTATTTCCCCAAACTAAAGTGTGCCATGTCATACCTTTACTTTAATCTCTGTCTGTATTTAGTTTCCAGTAAGGAACCCTCTACTTTTTGAGTACCTCAGATCTTTCAAAGCTGTGGAGCAGCCTACGAATAGAAGGGATTAGGGATAGTGGAGGTTCTGTGTACTTTTCTGTATGATTACAGTCTTAGAATGGCAGGACTGCCTCATGATTTATCTTGAAGTCTGGTGAATGTGGACTTTTAAAAAGAGAAAGTAGAATTAAATGTGTATAGCATATAGTCAGAGCCTTAGGATGTATCTGGTGTAATCACGGTCACTCTTTTTGAGTGGCCAAGAAGCACTTCCCAGGGATTTTCGCACATCCCCTTCCTTCCTCCAGTTTGTGTTTACCAGAAGCAGAAATATACGAGTTCCTTTGTATTTTGAAGTTTCTGAAAGTTCTGTACTTTACTGACATTTTATTGGCTCACAGTAGAGAAGTAGGTGATAACTGTCGCTTTTTCTACTTGAAGTTTAGGCATTGAATAGATTAGAGATTTTTCTCTTTGTTCAAACCAAAATACACCATTAAATGCAGTGTAAATGAACAGTTCTGTCACTAGAATTTTGTGTCAAACTCTATCACCAAAGTATACTCACTACTATTTTCATAGGTATTTAAAAAGAAAAAAGAAACTTTTTGCACAGAAAGGGGAATGGGGACAATTTTCAAAGCTCTTGGCTTAGTGCTGTGTCTAAACATGTGCTATTGGTGTATTTAAGCATTAGGTATTTCCACAATAGCAAAATTTATTGCTATTTTATCTCTTTAAAAATGTTCTTATTTAGAATATTCCATGGTTATTTAAAGACTGAAAAAGAATTTCTCATAATTTTGACCTGCTATGCAAATTATTTGCATGAATAAATTCAACTTTTGAATAAAAAACTGAGGAAGAGAGTGACTTGAAATTTATATATTTTTTTCACCATTGGTACTGTCTTGATGTATATTTGCCCAGTCTTTTCTCTTCCAGTAAATAGTTAACCCATATGTGTAGAGTATCCATACCTGAAATAGTCACCACATTTATAACTATTACCAGAAATTCAGTATTCTTATTAATTTATTTGCAGTATCTGCTTTTCTTTCAACATTTTAAAATTTTATTTTGAATTATTTTCCTGAACAGTGCTGATTTATATCATTTACAAAGTGACATAATACTACATGGCTTATAATAAATAGTGATAGTCCTGTACCTCATTCTTGTCTAACCTGGATTCCTGCTACTCTGAGACAAGCATGCTTCTCCTGTTTTGCTTGTTTCTTTTGCTTTTTACTTCCACCTCTCCAAATGACATTCTTTTACTGCTGTTTTCTTATTTTTCTTATTTGGACATTACTTATCTTCTGGCTTCTTACTATGAATGATGAGGAATTAGCCTTTCTAAGCAAGTCACCACACATACTTCCTTCTTTCTGTCTTTCTAATACAAGTTTTACATTATTATGTCTCAGGCACATAGTATATTATGATTATGTTTCCTTTATTATACTTTTAGTTTTTCCTGGCGGTAATAGTAGCATTTTTTTAATTTGTTTTATTATTGATTTGTATACATATCACCAGTTTATTGTATACCAGATTCCTTTCTCCTACTATAACATTCCTCTTGATGTTGGTACTATTATAGAATACATCATCCCTGAATTTTATTAACCTTATAATCTATTCATCCATTTTTTTTTCTTGGAAACATCTTTCCTTGAGTTTCTGTCCTCTTCTGTGAATTCTCTTTATTCTCTAGGCTTATGATTACCCTTGAGGTTCCCTGCAATACTCATTTATGGTAGATCTCCCTTTTTCTGGGTCCCATGTCTCCTTCTTTTTAGGTTGAACTTTTTAAGTTTCATGGAGCACATCCCTAGTAGCTTTCTGAGAGAGTCTGTGATGTGAGGTGATTTTTTTTAAGATTTGCATTCTTCCCTTACATTTAATTGATAGTTTGGATATAGAATTCTAGGTCAGAAAGCATCTTTGTTCTGAAGGCATTACTTCAGTTGTCTTTTGATTCTTTATGTTTACATAAAAAATTCCAGTGCCTTCCAATTTTTTATTCTTTGTGGGTGATCATTTTTGGCCTTTCTAAACTTTAAAAATCTTTTCTCTAGTACTCTAAACTTAAAAAAAAAGTAGAATACTCAAATTATAGTCTAGGTATAATAAATGTGTTTAATCTTCACTGAAAGTGTAAGAATAAGGAAGGATAATTATAAATGTGATCTAGCAGTGTGCTTAGGACTCCAATATTTGTAGAACTACAAGATCCTATTCATTTCTGGCATTCGCTCAGTATTTTATTAAATGAAACAAATTCAAGGTTTGTAATTCAGTACAGAGGAAACTTCCTTGGCTTACCTTAGTAGATATCTATTAAGATTCTGAAAATAAGACTGGAACCAGATTTTACTCACTAGATGGGTTAGTAGTTATGGACTTTGTTGGTCTTGGTGTTGAAGGTGAGGAGAATATTTATGTCTTCATTCTTTTGTTACCACTCTGGTTTAATACAGCTTTCTTGGAGAATTTGTTCCATACTTTTATTTTACATTGATTTTAAATTGTATTAGAAGTTACGTAATTATAGTATTTCATAAATAATATTTAACATTTTTCTGCTTTTTATTTATGATATTTCTTGACTTTTTTCTTTGTCCTTATTATGGACACGGATTTTGAGCCAGGCTTTACCATTATGTCCAGAAAAGTTTTCTTAAATAAATAGCCTTGTACATAGATCTCTTCTGGTAGACTCTGATTTTAGTACTGGTTTTGATGAAACTTTCAGTATGAAACTGATTATCTGCATTATGACAAATTACTAAGTATCTTCTCTCTAAAAAAGTTTTACTGATAAAGCCACAAAGCTATTTTTCAGCCCATGCAGAAAAGCAGATAATACTGTTTGTTTGAAATGGGTTCTGGGAGGTTATCGGGGATAAGTTTTTCAGCTCCAGTTTAGGTTAGAATAACAGAAGCCTCTCAGGAGATCTCCCAAAGACGGTATAAGAGTCAAGAATATCAGAGACTGGACAAAAACATAACAATACTGTATTATTCAGAACCAGTTGATGGTGGGAAACATTTGTGTTTCTTTTTGCTTACAGCAATCTGTAATTCAGAATCTCATGTTACTACAAATAAAGTTATTCATTGGAGTTTTTGAGAGGACTGAATTCACTGATGATTGCATGTGTCCTTCCACATAGTCCTGTTGTATTTCATGTTCTTTGAATCAAAAGAAACTGCTTTGGCCTTTGTTTCTATTGTCCTTCTCTGCTTGGCATTGTTTTAAAAACCTTCAACACTAACTTCAACAGTTTTGGAAGCTGCACTCTGCTGCTCATGGCAGGCCACCTGGAAGCATTAAGATTTCAAGAAAGAACATTTTTTTGATATAGCTAAACTGCCCTTATAAGACAGAACCTTACTTATGGGGCTAAATTTTAGGGTATTTTATAACATTTTCTCCTAGAAGAATGAACACTTAAAAAACATTTTTAAAAAATGAACGTGACATACATTTCTGACATGTGAATATTTTTTTTGACTTTACATTTATTTTTTCAGTGTTCCAAGATTCATTGCCCATGCCCCACACCCAGTGCTCCATGCAATAGGTGCCCTCAGTACCCACCACCAGGCTCTCACATCCCGCCACCCCCTCCCTCTAAGTCCCCCAGTTGATTTCTGTGTCCAGAGTCTCTCATGTTTTGTTTCTGTCCCTGAATTACCCTACTTCCCATTTACTTTCCTTCTCCTACTGTCCTCTATATTGCCCCTTATGCACCACAAGTAAGTGAAACCATGTGATACTTTACTTTTTCTACTTGGCTTATTTTACTCAGCATAATCTAATCTCATTTTTTTAGTTGAGAAAAATGAGAGAAAACAAAGGCTTTGTCAACTTTTTATTATGAAAGATGTTAAGTAGTAAGATATTCTTTCAACGCTGAGAGAAAAATCTGACTTACCTTTGACAAATTTCCAATTCTGGATTTCTGGAGATCAGGTTGTTTTAGAAAGGACTTTCTGTGCCTTACACCTACTAAAGTGAACTACAGTTTAATTAAATGAGAGTTGCATAGATGAATGACAAAATCCTCTGATATCTTTTACTGATACAAGTATTCTGAAAGTTGGAGAATGTTTCAGCAACTGTTGTTATTTTGTTTTTAATTTAATTGTAATAGTAAAAGGCAACACTTTCTTTTTAATCTTTGGTTCTAGAAAAATTTAAAGAAGGAATGCTTAATATTAACCTGATAAATCTAATTCTTAATACTGCTTGAACTCTGCTTCATTTATCCTTCTTATTTTAAGATCTTTCCTTTCTTACATATTCTTAAAGTTCTGTAGGATTTGTCTTTCTGATAGAAATCCATATTTACCTTCCTAGGAGTTAATTTTTAAGCTTATTAGAATATCAAGGTTAGTGGAAATTGGTTGGCTAACTAAATTACTCATCGTCAGCACAGTCACTTATATCCAGTGACCATTTTTAGTTTTCTCTGTGAGATTAAGAGAAAACTTTGATGTCTTGAAATTAGGAAACCACTTTCTTTTTCATTTATTTTTTTTTTCTGAATTAGTTTGCTAACAGTTGTCTATGTGGAGAATATAATATGAAAAATCATGCTATCTAACTTTTTCATCAAAGCTGAACTTTGGAGGGAGAGAATGTTTTGGTCTTTAGTCTTATTACTTAGCCTTCATCAAAGCTGGCTTAAAGCCCAGTTTAGAAAGTAATTCAGAAGCAGCTTTGTGTTTTTAAGTAATCAAGCCCTTGCTGCCTATGCTGCTTAACGGTTTTTTTTCCCACTGTTACAGAGAACAAATCCATCACTAATTTCTCTTGCTTAACTAACTTGACCTTTAGCTCTTAATAATATACTTCAACCTCCTATTGTACTTCTTTTCTTCTCTTGTTCTTTCTTCTGTGAAGATATCTTTCTGGCTTGGATTTACTTCTGAAGAGAAGGATATTTAATAAGCAAACAGTCCTTTCTTGATAAATAGTCTCTCCTTGGGTTAACTAATTAGTCTCCTTCACCTAGTCTTCCATCGTTTTCCAGGACAGTCTCCGTAAGAAGGATGACAGGATTGAAGAGCTGGAAGAAGCACTAAGAGAAAGTGTACAGATAACTGCAGAGCGAGAAATGGTGCTAGCACAAGAGGAGTCAGCCAGGACCAGTGCTGAAAAACAGGTCTGCAATTTTATACAGTTACTGGCAATGCTGCTGGTTAAACAAAAGGTAAAACCCAACCAGTACAGTTTAGGTAAACCGTACATATCTTTATAGGGTTTCAAAAGCACTTCATCAGGTGTAAATATTTAGACCTAAAAAAGAATTGAATAAGGTTGCATAAGAATGACTCATGTTAAGAGTCTCTGCACTAATAATTTGGGATGAACTTCACATCTCTGGACGTGGTATATGCTCCTCTATCTGGTGAAATGAACTTGTCTGTTTGTTGTGAGACTGGGCACAATCCAGCTTTTTAAATTGAATGGGAAAACAAACATTTCTGAGTTAAAATGTTAAATTTAAATAACACCTTATTTTATACCCTGCCTTGTTCAAAAGAGCAGTTAAAGTTATAGCAAGGTATTAACAAGGTTAGCAGTAAGTGTGAAGGACGTAGCTCTCGTGGGACTTGAAAACTCCAGGGCAGCATACCCCAGCCCTGAAGTGACTTGTTAAACAGTTCTGATGCTGCTGTGTGGTGTTTGCTTTATATAGTTTTCTACGTCTTTTAGATTCCTGTACACTCGCTTTTGATTTTTTTTTGTCAGGAAGGATAACTAAAATTAAGAAATGTGAATGGAAAAAAGTGGTTCTTCCAAGCGAAGGCTCTAATCTCAGTTCCTAGTATGAGTGTGATCTGAGGTTTTGAATCTCCCTTACACAGACATTCATGACATGTAATTTTTTAAGTTATTGTTTCCTTTCCGTTTCTCTGTTGGAAAACTATACCTGCTGTAAAGGTAAGAGATTGAATGAGTGGGTAACCTGAATCTTGTGGGGAACCCCCATGATGACACCACTGTGGTTTTGTGAGTTAAAGTAGTTGAATAGCAAGGAAGAAGTGTACATTTTTAAAGGAGACATGATGTAGTGTGAGCCATAAGGGAGTCCCTTCATAAACGTGTTAGGATGAAGATGTGGTTTCTTTAGTACTAAGTATAGAAAGAAAGACAAATGGACAGTTTTTAGCCAAACTGAAGAAAAATGGAACTTTTCACAGTCTTTGAGGGTCTATCAGTGTCTTGTTCCTACATAAATACCTTGTCCACTTCTAATTTGAATATTTCCTGATACACAATTAAATAGAGCTTTGGTAGTAGAGAGCTTCAGAGAAGGGATGGTGACAGTCATTGATGCAGGCTGAAGAGGGATTTTCTTTTATCTTGATTTTACCTTTTTTATAGTCTTACCTTTATTTTCAAAATGTCCCCATTTTTTTCTTTCTTTAAAGACTTTTTCCTGCTTGGGGATCATTATTTAGTGACAACTCTTACATACCATGTAGAAATGTTGGCCATTAATAGTAAGACTTCATGTCATTATGGCATATAAATTGCTAGTATTTGCTTTTTGATTTTAAAATGTCTTATTGTGTGAACTAGTTATAATTCTCTTTTTTGGGGGTAGATTTTTCTATATTTATGTGTTTATGTATTATTTATAATAGATTTATTTTAGATCAGTTTTTTGGGGGGTTATTTATTTTTTAGTTTACAGAAAAGTTGAGCAGAAAGTACATGGAATTCCCGTATTTTCCTTTCTTCACTTCAGTTTTCCTTATTGTTAACATCTTCATTGGTGTGATAGATTTATTAGAATTGATGAGCCAATATTGATACATTATTGACTGGTCCATAGCTTAAATTTTGGTTGGCTCTTTATCTCATACAGTTCTGTGGGTTTTGCCAAATGTATAATGCCATGTATTCATTGTTACAGTATCATACAGAATAGTTTCACTGCCCCAAAGATCCTCTGTGCTCCACCTGTTCATTCTTTCTCCATCTCCCCAGTCCTTGATCTTTTTCCTGTCTCCACATTTTTTCCTTTTCTAGAATGTATGAAGATGGAATCACACAGTATGTAGCCTTTTCTGACTGAGTTTTTCCATTTAGCCTTGCATTTAAGGTTCTTCAGTAGACATTGAAGACATTTTGTGGCCTGATGGCTCATTTTGTTTTATTTCTGAATAATATTCCATTGTATAGACATGCCTCAATGTGTTTATTCCTTCACATATTGAAGAACATCTTAATTACTTCCAGTGTTTGGCAATTATGGATAAAACTTCTATGAACATTTCTGTGTAGGTTTTGTAGGGACATAAATTATCAACTCATTTAGGTAAATACCTTGGAATTGCTGGATTTTATGGTAAGATTACATTTAGCTTTGTAAGAAACTATGAAACTGTCTTCCAAAGTGCTATACGTAATTTGCTTTTAATTGCATGCTTTTTCTTTCTCTCTTTCCTGTTTATCTTTTTTCCACCATTCTGCTACTCACTGCCTATCTGAAGCTGTTGGGTGAAATATTGCATGAGACCAGTCATTTGGGCTCTAAGTGGTTTAAGGTATGAAGAAGCTGCTTTCCTGTTTGTATGTCTGAGGCCATGTAACCTTCATTCACTGTCCCCTCCTGCCATCATCTTCTGTTCTTATTTTTATCTTCTTCTGTCTTCTAACTCCACTGTTAATTTTACTTCTTGTATTAATTGTGTATACCAAGGTAATCTACAAATATTCATTTGAAATATCTTAAATGGTAAAGCTTTTTTTGGCTAGCGATATTATTCTTATTATCTTACTCAGGTCCAGAAATTATCTGTCTCTTATCTAAATTTAGCCTCTGAGAAGAAATAGCTCCCTCTTTTAGAAGGTGGATATCTGTACCTCTTGATTTCTTAAAAAAGAAAGTGAAATTGTTTGGGAATAACCTCTCAACTAAAATAAAATACAGAGCCTTTTAAAGTTTGAGAGGGGAAAAGTCACAAAGGAAAAAAATTTCTTCTTACAGGATCCCCTCCTTATAGCTTCTTTATTCTTAATACATGCTGCTCCGTTTTGAGCCCATGCCCAAAATAAGAAGTTGTTTAATGATTCCATGAAGGAACATGTCCTATATTACCTGTGTTGTCAGATGGAGATTTGAAAGTGAATAATCTCGTGGGGGGCCCAAGAGCTTGCTTTACTTTTGCTTTGTGCTTCTCTGCATGGATTTTCTTCTTCTGAAACTTGCCTCTGTTCAAGTTTTAGTAGGTTTTGTGTTTTGTTGAATGTGAGAGTCTATTTTCTGAAAATTAGACTAGAGTAAAATCTGTTTCTGACATCTCAGAACTATGAGGAGGTAGGGAGCAATATCTTTAGTTCAGCAGTGCTGCTATAAACTTAAATTTAAATGCACTACGTGCATGGAGTGCTGGGTGTTCTATGCGAGCATGAATCATGGAACACTATATCAAAAACTAATGATGTACTGTGTGGTGACTAACATAATAAAATAAAAAATAAAAATAAACTTAAATTTTTGAAATGCTTTTTTTAACTTGAAAAAATGTTTTAAATATCTTCACTAAGAGCAATTTTGTTTTGTGAAGAAGCCTTTTGTTGCCAGCTACATTGCTAACTAAAGTTTTAAAAAATGCCTCTCAAGTAATAAGACATTTTCTTGTGGCTCAATAAATTGGATTTGTATCTGTTCCTGAAGAGTATTTCTTAATTTTTTGAGCAGTGATATATATCCTCTCAATATAACTAAAATTTGCACATGAAATCCAGCTTTTATTTTTAAAAACTCATTTTTCATAGTGGTACTCATTTTTTCAAATTGCCATTTTGATGTTGTTTGGCTTGTATGTTAAGTATAAATTTTGACCTAGAAGATCATAAGGTTTTACCTGTGATTTGCAGGTAGCTATAGAACAATGAGCAATTTTTAGGGTTATGTCTTCAAAGATTTCCCCCCGGATATTTGCATATTAAATATTATGCATTCCAGTGATTAAAATCACTTAAACAACAACAAACAATGGCATTCTGATTAAACGGCGTATTATAGCCTAACAGGACCCACTGGATCCACTTGGTGTTTACTCTGGATCTCATAGAATTCCCAGCTTCTTCCTTCAACATTCAAGTTCTTTTCCTTCCCTGCCAGCCAAACAGGCAGGTGGGAGAGCCAGGCTTGGCCTTCACTGTCAGTAGTTCTTGATTCTTTATTGTGAAAATGGGCAGTAGAGTCATTTAAATTTGATCCAGCCTCTGTGTCTTACAAAGTTAAATAGCTAAAAAAAAAGTAAAATAAGAAGGCAGTGCTTATGGTATGTGTAGTGCATATTGGTGGCACATGCTTCATTATGATTTGCTTGTTTGCTTCTCAGTTCCATTGTTACTTTTGAAGACGGTGGATATTTTCTTGTGTTTCTGCCTTCTTCAATTTCAGCTTAATCAAATTTCTTATCCTTAGCGACGTCTGGTTTGTCAGACACAGTCGTGGAGGAAATGGAGCGAGGTGCAAGCGTGAGTGGGGGGTCCAGACTGCAGTTACCAACTGCCAAGTGTCCTGTCTTTTTTCCTTCTTAAAGATTTATTGCATTCTTTATTGGGGCTGTGAGTCTACCCAGTTAGTTTTACAGCATTTATCACCATGATACCCAGATACTTTCTCAAACAGAACAAGTCACCACTGAAGCATCACTAGGGACTGGGTAGCCTGTAGAAAACGATGTGTGCTAATAAAACTGTGGTTATACTCTCTAGTCCTTCCCATGGCCTTCTTACTTTCAGCTATTCCCAGTGTTGACAGTTTATTCTTTGGCCATATAAACATAGTCCTGTACTGGTCTGAACATTTGTAGTAAGTTATATTTCTCATTTTTTAAATTAAATGGCAATAATGCTCAGAAAATAAAATAATGATCCTTTTGCTAATGCTACCCTTTCTGCAAATATTTGTTAACTACCTTGTAGTTTTCCAGATATTACATCAGGCACTGGAATTGAAAGGCAATAAAGACAGTCTCTGCCTCAAGAGGTTCATCGTTTATTTAGAAAGACTGAATAATGAACCTATAATTATGGTTCCATTTGATAAGTGCCATGGTAGTGATCTGAATAGAGAGCTTTAAGAGTAGAAGAGGAGAGACAGGTGTGTAATCCAAATTGGAGAGGTGCATAGACGCCTTCCTGGAGGAGATGGCTAATGCATGATCTGTGTCTTAAAAAGAAAGAACTAAGCAAAAAGGAGGTAGAAGGATATTGACCATATTCCATGTAGAGGGATCAGCATATGTGAAAGCTGGGAGCATCCAGGAAACTTAAAATAGTGGTTAGTAGCTATAGTTCAGGATAAATATGTATGGCACGATCTATAAGAAGGAGGGGGAAGTGCATACATACTGATCATGCTGAAGCATGTTTAGTCTCATCTTGTGCGCCAGCATTTAATTTTATGTTCAAGGCAGTGGAGAACTATTGAAGCATTTTAAGCACATAACAGTATTTTATCTTGAGTTTGCTTGCTCATTCATTCATTCATTCATTAGCAGATCTTTATTGAGTATCCAGTGGTGCTGTGGTAGTCTGGGGTAATATATCGTGATGAAGAAAGCAGCTCTGGTCTCTCCCCTATAAGAGCTTACAGTCTGCAGAAGGACACACACTAATCCAGCAAAAAAACCCATTTAATTAAAAGTTATCGCAAAGTACTGTAAAGAATAGGAACAGGGTTTCTGTAGTAGACAATAATTTGGTGGAATTTGGAGAGGTTAGAATCTATTTTTGATTGAGTGCTCAGAGAGGGTCCCCTGAGAAAGTAGCATTTAACCTGGGACTTGAAGGGTGAGAAGCCTGCTGTGTGAAGAATGAGGAGGAACTAATGTTTGTGACGCTAGTAAGGTGGAAAGAACTGGACATGGGTGAGAATGACTGGTGTGACTTGGGGGATGGGAGCACTGCAAGGCATGCAGGATGTTAGGTAAGGGGTGGCCAGAAGTTGGTGTTTTTTTAAGAACAGTAGAAGCCGTTAAAGAGGTTTGATCAGTGCATGACATCTGCTGATTGTGTTTTTAAAAGACTGTCTGGCTACTAGTTGGAAAATGGATTCCACAAGGCTAAGAGTGGAAGCAAGAAGATCAGATGAATTATTAGAACAGCATAGGCCAGAGGTCTTCAAATTGAGGTATACATATGCCTGGAGATGGCAGGAACATTTTCCAGAAGGGTGCATGGGCACAGGTGCTCAGCTTCTAAACATACTTTTCCTTCCAATTGATCTGCCTCAAAGGGTACCTCAGATGAGCAGATTCTTATTACTTCCCTTTTCACAGTGTGCATTCCTCACTTTACAATAGGCACCCTCTCCTGAATCTTAATATTTTATATTCCTCTAGGGAGAAAAAAAAAACCTTCTGAAACAGTTACAAACATAATTAATTCCAAATATTGGTGTTAAGAAGATAGATCAGAAAAGTCAGATTGTTTATAATTCTTTATCTTCAATAGAATTGAAGGATAACCTAATTAAGTTGCCTGCTGATAATTATAAATAATTTTTAATAATAGGCTACTGTGTGATTTGGGGCATATAATTCTGAAGGAGTACAAAATATTGAGATATATTGCTATAAAAAAAGTTCCTTCCATTCCTGTCTGTTTATTTATAAAAAGGTTTCTTAGTGCTTATACCTATGAAAAGGGCGCACACAATAGAATTGATACTGAACCCTGCAAAAGTAATATTCATCAAAGAATATCTTAACTAATAAAGTAAAAATTCCATTAATTTCACTAAGATAAATGTGTTTAATGATAAGATACATTTTAATAAAATTTTACTTTTCATATTTAATATAGTATTCTTTCAAAATATCACAAATGATTTGATTGATCATATGTTATTAGTAATTACAATGATCAGTCAGTTTGAAAGAATTTTTTAATAGAGTTATGACCATGGGAAATTTTGCAAATATGAAATATAAATTTATATACATCTTTGATGCACAAAAGTACAAGAGAGGATCTATACAAACAGTCTAGCATAAAATATATCAGTATAAAATTTTAGGAAGAAATGGAACAGAAACACCAAGTCGAAGAGAAAAAGGAACATGTGAAATGTTTAATTACTTAAGAGCAGTTTGTCTTTATAGTTTTTAGATAGATAAAAGTGGATATCAATGGGGCGCCTGGGTGGCTCAGTTGGTTAAGCGACTGCCTTCTGCTCAGGTCATGATCCTGGAGACCCGGGATCGAGTCCCACATTGGGCTCCCTGCTCAGCGGGAAGCCTGCTTTTCCCCCTCTCAGTCCCGCTGCTTGTGTACTTTCTCTGGCTGTGTTTCTCTCTGTCAAATAAATAAAAATCTTAAAAAAAAAAAGTGGATATCAAGTCACCATAGTTTTTATGTTTAATTGGATACTTTCTTTTTTAAAAAAGAATGACGCTTTATTTTGTAAAAAATTTTAAAATACTAAGAAATCCCATTCTTTGCAACTCTTTAAACTTACGAGTTAAAAATAGATATCGGGGGTTGCCTGGGTGGCCCAGTCATTAAGCATTTGCCTTTGGCTTGGGTCATGATCCCAGGGTCCTGGGATTGAACCCCACATCGGGCTCCCTGCTCAGCGGGAGCCTGCTTTTCCCTCTCTCACTCCTTCTGCTTGTCCCTCTCTGGCTGTGTTTCTTTCTGTCAAATAAATAAATAAAATCTTAAAAAAATCAGATTAAAATCATAGTTACATAAACTGTTTTAGGAGACATAAAGTGAAATCATGTAGGCTCCTGGTCTAGGCAAGAAACTGTAAATTAGGAAATAAGTGGGTAAATTGTGTAGTGGTCATGGGGATGGAGACAAGTTGGTGGATTTAGAATGTCTTTTGGAAATAGAGCTAAAAAAAAAACAGCCTAGTTGAATTGCATGTATGGATAAGGCTGAAGGAGAAAACAAAGATGATTTTCTGATTTCTGGCTAGACAACTGGGTGGATGTTGGTTCCATTTTCTGAGATGAGAAATCCTGAGGGAAAAACTTGTTTGAGGATAAGAACCAACATAGAAATTGTGCTAAAAAAATGATAGCTACATTATTAGTAGTAGTAGAATTGTTACGACATCAGATGTATATATCAACCCAGTTTTCTCTTGTGAAGTAGACTATTGTCTACTTCATGTCTGCTTCATACCTTTTTTCAGATATTTCATTGACATCTCAACCTGAAACCATCCAAACCCAGAACTCTTGATTCCTTGCCTCAAACTAGTTTTTCCCCAGGCTTCTTCATCTCATGTGAGAAAACACTCTTATCCTACAAAGCTGAAATTAGGGTCATGGTGATGTTAGGAGAAGCAAGTCCAAGAAGGGCCAAAGTGATATGTTAGGTACAGAGAATGTAAACTCTGGTTCTCTAGTTCAGAAAGCCACTCCAAAGGCTTAGGGAAGCTATATCACATAGTGGCTAAGAAAGTGGATTCTGGGTTAGAATCCTTGATTGGAATTACGGTTCCATCACTTAAAAATTATAATTGCAGGCAAGTTACTTGTCTGTTCCCTGAGCTTCAAAGATACTTAACGTAACTGCCACACTAAGGAGAGGTTTTGTGTACAAAGCACTTAAAACAGAGTTGGCATATTGTAAGCACCCAGTAAACCTTAGCTACTACTGAGCTTCTCTTTTTGCTACATGGCTCTTGATAGCTCCAAGGGAGGAGATTGCTCTGATCAGCAAAAGGCCCAGAGAAACTTAGTATCTACAGACCCCACCTGGTCATTTCAGTATTGATGATAATCTGCTTTTTGTTAAAAGTTTCCATTTTCATATATCAAGTGTTAATCCTTGGGACTTGAAGAAATCCTGTCCCTTGCCATTTCCCAGCCTAGAATGTATAGTATCTGCATCAGCTGGAAATGCCACAGCCAACTAATAGGTCGGTCAAATGGGTATCATTCTTACCAGTCGATTATTCGTCCTCTGTGAATCTCTTAGGTCAATGCAGGATCTTAGTCTGTCCATTCTTTTCCAGCATTCTTTTAGGCTTCCCCCATAAAAACAGTTTTAGTAGCTTTAGTAAATGGCTACAAATGTGTGCTGTGAAGTCCAATCCTAATTGCTATCCTTCAGTTTTAACACATTATTCTATGACTTCCTTAAGGAAGGAAAGTAGGGAGGGAAAGAAAAATAATACTCCTTTAGCACAATTTAAAACAAAATGAGAATTTGAGAACATTATGCTTAGACCTTATTCGTAGAAGTAGGAAGACAGAGAAAATTTAAGATTAAAAAAATTTTGATAATCTTAAATTGGAAATATCTGTTTGAATATTCATGACTTTTCCCTCTTAAACATTCAGATACACACACGCGCAGGCACACACACATACACACATACACATTTCCTGCATACTGAAAATACCTTAAAGACATGATCTCAATTTTGCAGTGCACCCTCCTAGTGGCCAGGTGTGGTATCCAAATACCATTCTGTATTAAAAGGATTTGTGTTCCAAATAGAAGTTACTTTTTTCTTTTGACATAAAGTGAATTCTAGGAATACACATTTTTCTTCACAAGTGCTTATTTGTGACCAAAGCCTCTATAGTCTTTATAGCAGCACTCTTCGATAGAACTTTGACCCAGTGGAAATGTTTTATATCTCTTCTGTTCAGTATGGCAGCTGATGAACACTTTTTTTTTTTTTTTAAAGATTTTATTTATTTGACAGAGAGAAATACAGCCAGAGAGGGAACACAAGCGGGGGGGGGGGGTGTGAGAGGGAGAAGCAGCCTTCCTGCCGAGCAGGGAGCCCGATGTGGGACTCGATCCCGGGTCTCCGGGATCATGACCTGAGCCGAAGGCAGTCGCTTAACCAACTGAGCCACCCAGGCGCCCCTGATGAACACTTAAAATGTGGCTAGAACCTAATTTTTACATCTACTTAATTTTAATTAAATTTAAATGGCCACATCTGGCTAGTGGCTACTGTACTAGACCGTATGTTTGGGTGGATGGATACTTACATATGCACATACGTACTTGGCAACTACCATTTATTTTTCCTTCTGAGCCTGACAGAATTGTAGTCGCAATACATATTCATACAAGCACTTTCCTGATGTTGTTGATCCTTTTTTTGTTTTTGTTTTTGGAAAAACATCTGTGGTCTAAAATCCTATTTGTCAAAAGTAATTATTCCTTTAAGAAATAATGGTGAAAGACTAGGTTAGTAAAGGACTTGGTCTGTTTCAAGAGATATCATAATTGTGTGTGTGTGTGCGTGCGTGTGTGTGTGTGTTACCCCATGTTCATATAATATCAGACATTTTGATATATAGCATGCATGATGGAATGAGTATAGGAAGAAGGAGTAGAAAAGTTATAGAAGCAAGAAAGAGGTGTCTGTCTATAGAGAGAATATGCCACTCTAGTGTTAAGAGTTTAATGGCTTCATAGATACCATTTATTCCATTACTCTGTTTTTCATTCCAGTAATGCTTACTGAGAGTTTACCATATGCTAGAGACTGGGACTATATTAGTGAAAAAAACAAATATGTTAGTTAGGAAGATTAATCACATGATCACATACAGAAACATATTCTTTAAGATTGTGATCATATCGTAATCATAATCGTTAGCCTTTAAATCATTTTAAGCAGAAGAATGATAAAAATCCATTTTATGTTTTAAAAAGATTATTCTGGCAGTTATGTGAAAAATAAATTGGGGATAAGTAGGAAAAAAATAAATAAGGGCACAAGGCAGAGTACCTGTTACGAAGATATTGCATAATTCAGGAACATAGTAATAGGGTGTTAGCAATGAAGATAAAGAGATTTATTTCCAAATAGATGCAATAGGATTTGTTGATGTTTTGCATGTGGAAGATCAGGAAGAGGGAGGTGGTATTTGAGATACCTGTGCCCTCTTTCTCATGAAGGAGTTGTCACCTAGGGACTTGGGCAAATGGCTTTAGCTCAAAGATGTGTGTTGTGAGCTAAAATAGAAACTTACTCCAGTTACTCTCAAATGCATATAAATTAAGAAAGTACCTCTTTATTAGTACTAGAAAATGTGTCACACTGAAAGTACGTAGCATCTTGCTCAATATAATTACAAAGCTTGAGATGCTAACATTTATTGATTACCTGTTAACTGCTCATCATGATAAATAGTATATTTAATCACTTAATCACTTAAATTCTTAGATATATTAGTGTTTCCTGGAGAGAGAATGAATATCAGGGCTCATTGGATCTTTTTTCATAAGAACGAAGACTGGTTTGCATTTATTGAACTACATGTTCCCTCTGAATGAAGCAGTGTGTTCATCTTTATTCCATGCCCTTGTCTGGATAAATCCTCCTTCTCCTTCCATAAAACCTCCTTTTACCCCCTCCAAGTCTGAGTTATATGTCTCTGCCATGTTTTTCAGCAGCACTCTGTACTATTTGTTTGACAACACTGTGTTATTATTACTTATTTACTCTCTGTCACTTTAAGAGAGTATCTCCCATCTTCTCTATTAGAATGAAAGCTCCTTGAGGCCAGGGGTTGTGTCTTGTTTATTGTTGTATCCTTAGTACCTACTACCATCATGTCTGGTACATAGTGGCATTCAGTGAATATTTGTTGAGTGAATGAATTAATAATGAGTGAATGAATAAAATTTTATTCTGACCTCCTGACTGTTTGCACCTCTGGTAATGGAAGCATCACTTTATTTACTGAACAATGTAAAGTTCAATGACAATTTTATGAATTTTACATTGGTTACCAAAAGTATTTCAAATTACTACAAAAATATGTTGAATTATTACAAAAATATTTTGAATTGTTTTCTTTCTTGCAATTCCTGCCCATGGGGTTAATGAAGCACTTTGTCATCTGTCAGAAAAACTCAAAGATTTCACAATTGTAGATTTAAAGAATTAGATACTATTTAAAAGCTTATTTTTTTGTGGTAAAGAGTATCTGGTTTTAAAGTGTGGTAGCTACAATGGAAAAATAAAATTTAGAAATCTTCATTATCCCTGACCTAGCCTTACAGTGGAAGGTAAAAGAACTTATTATTATATCTCATGCAATGAATGTGCAGCACTCTGTCCCACCATAGCTGACCTTTCAGATGGTGGGAGCTAGCAAAAAGTGGTGTTGTGTACCACCTAGTCTTCAGCTCTGAGAGAGCAGTAAGCTATGCCATAAAACCATGTAAAAATTCAAAACATTCTACAGAACATGTGTGAACTGTGATCAAATTAGGATGAAAATGTTTTTGAGCCTCCTTCATTTCCTTCTGGTGGGACTAATAACTAGCGATCATCATTGGTGAATTTGACGTTAGGTTTTTCAAGATTTGTCTGATCTCTTCTGCCTCAAAGATAGATTTATAATATAAAGATTGTTTCCTTTTATACAGTTCTCTAATGGGCTACATTTATAGTTTATAGAAGTTTCTTAACTTTTTCTTTCTTTTTTTTTTTTTTTACTATTTACCCTTTAATGCCTTAAATTGACTTATGTGTTGGTATTCATGGGTGTTTTTGAGGTGAGTAGCTGAGCGGTCTAGAAGTATTACAAATACAAACATGTTTCCCAATTACATGGAATCATTCAGTCTTAGAAGAAAATCCAGTTGTAAATTAGCGGTATGAACTGTGCTTTTAAAACAGATTGCCAGTTTCTGCAGAAGTCATCATTTTTGGTCAGTGCAAAATTGAAGGTACTTTGTTCAAAGATATTTCATTTTAAGAAAGATGTTATTATGAAACATTCTGTTGGTAAACATGGGGAAAGTACATTTTAGCATTCCAAGAATCTGAGATGGTGACGGTTAAATTCACAGTCATTTTCTCTTTGCCATTGTGTAACCATTTCAGTATTTAAATCAAGCTCAGTCCAGAGAACTTAGTAAGTTTCATTGTGGACTCTTGCTCTAATGTCAATGAGTTTGACTCTCCTTTGTTATGGTGACTGGTTATGAAATCAGTCACTTGACAGACCCTGAAGTGAGACTGCTGGAAATACGTCATGTCTGCCTTCATGGTGACAGCTGGCTACAAAACAAACCCCACCAGAGCCATTCTGCAATTGACAAGGGACTTCAAAGGCCAACAGGGCTGCCACTTCAAAGAGAATTCTGCCATCTCTGGCTTGTTGAAAGAAGAAGTTAAATGGCTATACCCTGCCATAGCAGAAATCTCCATGTTTAGACTTCTCCTCCTTTTGATCTTAGAAAGATGTATGAAATGGGCTTTAAGTTAAAGGAATGATATAGTCTGTAGCAATGGCAACCCTGTATTAATTCTGCATTTCAATCTACTTATTAATGGAAATTACCCAAATATGTTCAAATAACAGTAGGTCTAAAAATGCAAACGTCTCAGAGGATGAGTGTTCAACCAAAGAATTGAAACTTCGTATTAATGTTATAGCCACTTTCACAAATGTGGAATAAGTCAGAAGGTGAAGAAAATGGAGCTCTCAGTGTGTTTTTTAAAACCCTCCTTCAATTTCTCCTGGTAATTTTAGTCTTATTTAGTAGAATCATGTTCTGAATATTGATAGTAGGAATGGCAGACAACTAAAACCTGTAGTCTCAATCCAATTTGCGTGGTTTATTTAAACAGACATTTCTCTTTCTCCCCTTTTAATAACTCTGTACTTGAAATTTTACACTACCTTGTACGGTTTAAAATGTTACTCATCCAGTTATGCCAGATATGATTTTGTAATAATTACCTCATCATTGTATTCAACAAAGAGAAGATCTCAGAGTTTTAATAAAACTCTTCCAGTGAAAGATCAAAATATTAAAAAGCGTCTTGAAGAATAATGATGAAAAGGCAGCGACATGAATTCTTTCATTTAGAATACTGATGCCCTGAAAGATACTCATTTGATGAAGTTATGTGTAGTATACTTGAAAAAGAAGAAAGGAAACTTTATAAATAACGGGGCAGTAAAAATACGGATATTTTATATGTAGTATGAAGTGAGAGTAGGGCTTGGCCTGAAATTTAAAATTATTGCAAGTCAATGGCATGACCTTTTTTAAATTGCAATGTATTCTCTCTCATCTTCTGTGTTATAGAAGTTTTAAAGCTGAGAATCCTTAGATTATTTTGCCCTGATCTTGTTTTCTTTTTTTCTCTTAAAATTTCTACTTACATATAAAAAAGGGTTGACTTAGCAGAAGCTGTAGGGCACTATAATAACTTCCTCTATAATTTTGCCAGATGGGGTCAGTAGACAACAAGGAAAGAAATTCTGAAAGGAACCTGGAGCTCCCAGGAAATAACCACAGGGGATGGTATGAACTAAAAAAAAATCTTTTTACACGTATATGGTATGTAACAGTAGTTCTGAAAGTACTGCATTTGGGTTTGCCTTTTTTATTACAGTTTTTTGCTCTTGAAATTTTTGATAAAATAATACATGATTATATTATTCTGGAAGTTCAGAAAATATCTATGTTTCTTAATTTTGGCTTGATTTTTCCTTTTCATTCAACAAAAGGACCACATCTGTGTTTTTCAAAGTTATAATCAAATGAAAAATTAACTGCAGTGGAAAAGAAATAAAACCTTGGCACACCCCAAAATTGAACCACAGATATGAGTGCCAGACTCCATAGATACTGGTTTTCAAAGTAGACATGTTTTTATACTTCTGACCAAAGTATATAACCACTACTGCACTGGGAAGCACTTTTGGAATCTATGTGGCAGATCTGTAACAGATGATATTTAGTTTGCTTGTAATGAGTTCTTAGGGGGTTTGGCCCTTATTCTGTTATCTCCTACCGAGAAGTTTGATAAACCAAATTATTGACGATAGAGGCAGTCATCCAAGATATCGCAGAAGGTGAAGTCATGAGAGCCAGATGGCTTCCCACTGATTTTTATATGCAGTTTATGTTCTCCTTGGCTGCACCTTCTTGGATGTTTTCAATAAAACATATTTTCCTAGAGAAATGCACACAGCAGGATTTATCCTATACAACAGATAGTTTTTGTGTGTGGCATGGCCCATGCTCTGTTTTGGCACTCATTCGTCCCCTCCTCCTACCTCCAACCTCTCTAATGAATGAGTAAAGAGGTAATAAGGGCTAGTGTAAAGGGCAGTGAACCAGAAGTCAAGTGATGCGGATTTTAGCTCTTCTGTTTACTAGCTGTGATTTAGGATGAGGCTAATAATCGTAGCCTATAAAGACAGTATACAAATGTTGAGGATTATTGTTATGGCCAGAATAATCGTGTGTGTGTGTGTGTGTGTGTGTGTGTGCGCGTATGTACATATACATTTATGTGGTGCTTATTCTCTCTTGGTTCTTTAGTTCTCTCTTGGTATCCTTGGGCTGCCAGACATTAAATCTCATCATTTTATTTTTCTTCTTTGACTAATAGTAAATTTGTGATAAGTAAAATTTTGATTTTTGATTTTACTATTTTTAATAGTGTAATATTGATCAATTTTTGATTTTCATATAACTGTCATTTCATTTGCCAGTATTTTTATAACCATTTTCCAGAGATTATATTGAAATAATATACTCATTCCACAAAAGGTATCTGCAAATGATGAAATATCATTCTGTTTACTTCTAGGTAGCTGTTTGACTTTTTTTCCAGTAATGCAAATGAGAAGGATTTAAATTTTCCATTGATGTGTCTGTAAACTTTTATTGTTGAAAACTTGAAGAAAGAGTATGAAACTGTTTTATTCAAATTGTTTATTTGATTTTAGAAAAAGGGCTTAAGCTGTAAATGCTCTCTGGTCTCTGTTGGTGACTTTATGCTAGTGAGGGGATTGTTGTTTTCTGTGATGAAAAGGAATTAATGTTTTCTGCATGTGAAATGGTGAAATGGTTTCAACTATGAAGGAAATTATTTTTTTCAAAACCTGGACAGCTTGTACAGCCCTCCTAGCATGTACTTTAGCCTGTTGTCTTGATTTCCTAGTAATGTAGAAAAAACAATTTTTTTCAGAAGGAAATTTGCTTCAAGAAAGCTTGAAGTTCAAGGGGAAGGCTTGTCTTTCCACCTATATTTATAGTTCCCTGAATTTTACTCATTTGTCACAAACTCTAATGAGATATAAAGAGGGCTCAGACCCAGGTGCAGAAGAGTGTAAAATGATGGTTGCCATTCTTGTTATTGCTGCTGGAGAAAGAAAATGTGATGTTACTTAGATTTTTTCTATCCTTTGTTCTTCCAAGAGTAGAGAAGAGCCACAGAGTCTATGTGAACATAAGCAATTACTAATTTTTGTTTTACTTGATTCTGGTATGAACTCTTGGTTGCTGAAGTAAACAAATTATGGGAGACATTAATCAAGTAACAATCTTCTGAAAACAAACAAAAAAAGGAGTTTTGAGTACTTTAATTCAGATTTTTAGTTTTAGTTCTGATGCTTTGTGACCAAAAAAATCACCTAAGTGAAATCAGCAGTGAGATAAACATTATTAGCCCTTCTTAAAGCTGCTTTCCAACCTCCGTGACACAAATGATGAGATTCATAGCAGCAGGGGGACATTTGCTTTGCTTTGAAAATGTGCACCCATAATTTAATGATGGAGGATTTTAAAAGCTCCACTTAGGAATGATGAGGGCTTATTATAGGATTTATCTACCTATGCCCTCTGGGTTGATAAAGAAAAAGGAAAATTGAGATGGCTCAGGGAGAGGGGAAGCATTTCTTTCACATTGTTGTGTTTCCACTCTTTAAAAAATTTTTAAAAACAATGAAATCTTCCATTTGCAACTACATGGATGGACCAAGAGGGTATTTATGCTATGTGAAATAAGTCGAGGAAGGCAAATACTGTATGATTTCACTTATATATGGAATATTTTTTAAAAATGATCAAATAGATACACAGGACAAACTGTTGGTTGTTAGAGTAGGGAAGAATGGGAGGGTGGGGGAAAGAGGTGAAGGTGATTAAGAGATACAAATGTCCAGTTATAAAATAAATTAGTCATGGGGATGTAATATACAGCATATGGAATATAGTCAGTAATATTATAATTACTTTATATGTGTATGGTGACAGATGGTAGCTAGACATATTGTGGGGATCATTTCAATAATGTATAAAGATATTGAATCTCCAGGATGTACTCCTGAAACTAAAAGAATATTGTATGTCAATTATACTTCAGTAAAAAAATTTATCTTCCACTAAGAATTTGTTACTGTACCACGATATTACTGGAAACTTAAAGGCAATTGCTGATGAAGAAACACAGCCCAGTCAATGTGCATTTATCTCTTCTACAAGTCAGTCTTAACTGTGGATTCTTATAAACCAAATGCTTTTATAGAAATATCCAGCATCATTAACTGTCCTATGGGAATGTGAGCCGTATTTTGAGAGATGGTAAAAACATTTTGTAAATTCCTCACCAGTGGAGCACCTTAATTATTTAAAGTGTCATTTGCTGATTTTATTCACACTCACAAACTTTTAACAGTGTTGACTTATTGGAGAAACATGACACTATTTAAAAAGTCAAGAAAGCTAATGACTTCCCGGTTGACTTGGAGAAATGTGCTTTCTTTGGTTTCTTTTTCAGTGCTATATATGTGACTCCTCATATTTAGGTACTTCATAAGGCTAGGAATAAAAGATGACAGTAGTACCTTACAATTACTAAGTTTAATATACTACTAAATTCAGTGGTCTCTGTTACCATTAAGTTACTTCAGGAATCACGTACAGTATCTTATTTTCAATAAACAGAATAGAAAATTAAATCAATGCTATCATATAAGTCATACACATTAAGAAAATAATTCTTAATTCTTTCTTTGGTATCGTCTGCTTTATTTTGAAGTTATAGCACAATGGGACCAGTGTCCATCCTTTTTAAAGAACTTAACTTTTTAAAGTTAATTTTACTCTTTCTTTCATTGTAGATTTCATTAGACATTGTCCAAAGAAATAAGCCTCCAATCATCAGTACTGCACAGTTATCCCTTTCTTGTCCTCAACATATTCTTGAGTTCTTACTCCTTCCACATCTTCCTACTGTGTCACCAAAATTCACAGATTCATTCGTCTTCATTCATTCACCAATTCACCAAATAGTGACTTTCTATTCTGTGCCAGGCCCTGACAGATACATTCTTAATTTTTTCCCACTCCTGTTGCCCCTCTTCCTCCTCCTCATGTAATTAACATATGGTGTTACAGTAGTTTAAGGTATACGATGTAATGATTCAACAATTCTATACAATACTCAGTGTTCATCATGGTAAGTGTACTCCTCTTCCCCCTTATTCCGCCCATTTGCCCACCCATCTCTCCTCTGTTAATCATCAGTTTGTTCTCTGTATTTAAGAGTTTGTTTCTTTTTTTGATCTCCTTTGTGTGTTTGTCCATTTTTGTTCTTGTTGTTTCTTGGATTCCACACATGAGTGAAATCGTGCTATATTTGATTTTTTTTTTTCTTGAACCAGCCGTCTGCTTCTTTGACTGAAGTATAATTTGGCCTTCCTTTTGGCCTTCCAGCAGCTCTTTCTGGTGATACATATGTGTTTCTTCTGAACCGTAGGGCTAGAGGTAGGACTCTCACTCTTCCTGTTACACCTTCAGACCATTATTCCATCACATTCTTAGGAGAACCCCTAACTTCTTCAAGTCTCATGCCATTCTGATATAGCATTGAAGGTTTTCATCAAAGATTTTTATCTCACTGACTTCAGAATCTGCATGGATAATTCATTTGTTACCTTATTCTTTCAGTTTCTTGACCTTTGTCTCTGTTGACTTTCTTCATCCCATATTTGGCATTCTAAACCTTATTATGTAGCCTGCCTCCAAATTCACTCATTACAGTGTCTTTCTCTTTCTCTATAAACACAGTTGCCTGTTATTTTAGCATTCTTGTTCATTTGTACTATCTTTCCATATCATTTGAACAACTTTTTCCCTTTTTGCTTCATCCTAATCCATTAGCTCTGTCTTTCCTTCCTTTTGTATTCCCCATCTTTGCTTCTCCCTATATTCAGCTTAGAATCCTTTTTCCATTATTTTATAATTCTCATTTTCACTGAATCTTCTGATTCTCTGAATTCTGAATCTTCTTGCTCTTCTATTTTGTCAGATCCCTTTAGTACCTTTCTGTTATATTTGGGACAAAAACCCAAATCCTTTATATGGTCTACAAGATCATTCTACATCTAATCCCTTTCTCCCTCTCCTACCCCATTTGCACCCTTCTCCTTGTTCTTAGCATCTGTGTTATCTTCTTTCTCTCCTTTCCCACTTTAGGGCTGCTATGCAAACTGGAATGCCATTTACCTCCCCATCTGCTCCTTACTTTCTTGGGGAAACTCTCTAGGCCCCCAAAACATAGATCAAAGCCTCATGTTACTTACTCTCATGGCATTACATACCTTCTACATAATACTGTACATAGTTTATAATTAAATAATTATGAATTTTATTTATTAATGACTATCTCTATATGGACTCAGAGCTCAAGAGCTATAGAGAAATATGTCTGTTTTGTTTTCTGTTATATTTTCAGTACCTAACACATAGTACCTGGCACAGGGTGGGAATTAAATATTTAGGAAGTAGAAGAGAAGGGGGAGAAAGGAAAGAGGGAAAGATATAAAACTGGGCATGGGAACACTCTGCAGAGTGATTTGTTATAATTTGTGGAAAGCTGTTGTAGAACACTGATACATTGTAGCAAAGCAACATTAACTCTCAATACAGTGGGCTCCAGCTGCCTAGGTTGGAATTCTGCTTCTATCCCCTCTAGCTATTATGACCTTGAATAAGATACTTAAGCTCTCCAAATCTGTATTGTCTTCTATAAAAGTGAAATAATAATAATACCTAATATCTAGCCTTATCAGATTATTGTGAGAATTTAATGAAACGATATCTGTAAAGTGCTTCGAACACTTGGAAGTTTTCCATAAGGTAAGTTGCTGCTGCTGCTGTTGTTGTTATTGTTATTACAATAGCTATAGCTCTTCCTGTTCATAAAATACTGTACTACTGACGTGTATCTTGTCAAAGAATTACCATGCTTTGGTTAAGAGAGCATAATGGGAAAAGAGAATATTTCTAGTATGTATGCTAGTATACAGCGTAATTCCATAAATTTAAATTCGCAATAGTGGTGATTGTGTGCTACCTAAAGGAGTTTGTTGGGAGACGATGGTAGAAGGTATATATGTATATATGTATGTAAGTTTTCACCGATACTTCAGAAATGCTCCTCAGCTCAGGAACGTATTAAGAAAAGAACAAAAAACCTTTTTTTCTTTAATTAAAAAAATTTTTGGTAATGATATAACAGATTGGGTCCTAATCTAGAATTTCTTTGAAATCAAGAGAACTGGTGGACTTCGCAAATGAAAATCTGACTTCTATGATGAATGCTTACTCTCTAGGTAATCTTCCTTGGTACACTCCTTTTTTCTTCTAATCATTTCATTCCTTTGGAGAGTTAGGCTTCTTACCCTCCAAAGAAACTATAACAGGATTTTCCATAAGCATCTTGGAAATGACAAGAAAATATTTTGCTCTCTGTTGGGGAACAGAAGACGGTGGGAAACTGGAAGATTCAGTCTTTGCCAGCACGTGAAGCACCTAATTACTTTGCTTTCTTAAGGAAAATGGGTCTGTGGTAGAGTCATAATTTGTTCCTTCTTATTCTGAGTAAAAGTTTATTAGCTTGTGATTTAAGCAAACCATCTGGTCGTGCTGGCACTGCACACTATCAAGCCCTGTGCTTTCTTTTAATATGTTACTGGAGGCAGTTAAGTTGCATACTTGAGTCCCAGCACTGGCCAGGCTTTTTTTGTGTCTTGAAACATATGTTTTTGAAGATCATACTGTAACCTGGAGCACATTTTTAAATGGTGGAGAATTTCTTCATCGTTTAGTGTGGTATATATCTCTTCATTTCTGCTACTCAGCTTTCATTCCCTTCATCTGTCAGTGACTATAACTAAAACGGTATCATTGCTGTGTGGTAGGCATGTAATGGAACAGATATCCAAATGGAGATAGTTGCATGTGTTCTCTGGGGTTGTGGAAAAGTAACAGAGTGTTTCAGTTTGACCTTGAAACTCTTTCCCTGGCTGGATCCCAAGCACAAATGAGATAATTATTTGGAAATCTGGCTTGTGGTATACCATTCTAGCCTTAAATACAAAAATGCTTTAAAACTTACTTGGTTGTATGTATAATCTGAGGTAGGAATACCTTGAGGACATGTCACTAAAATGGTTGGGAAAACAAAGCAATCTTTAATTTTCTTAAAATAACAAGCAAAAATCTATAACTGGAAGTATGGAATGAAATTAAAACACGTCTGTAAACAAAGTACAGTAGATGCTAGGAGACTGCCTTCCACAGAAATAGTTGAAGATGGTTGATAAAATATGCATCGTAGTTGGAAAGAAAGTAAGAAAATCTCAGAAGATGAATAGGGAATTCAGATACAGGTACTTGATAAACTGTTAAACTTGAACATTAGCTCTTAAACTTGAACTTCTTGGAAGAAAGGTCCATGGGTCCCCAAAATGGAGAATCTAATAGACAACCAACTTCCCTATCCTTTTTTTTTTTTTTCAGTAGGCTCCATGCCCAGTGTAGAGCTCAACTCCGGGCCTGAATTCATGACCCTGAGATCAAGCCCTGAGCTGAGTGAAGAGTTGGAGACTTAAAATGACTGAACCACCCAGCCATCCTTCCCCACCCTTTTTAAAAGGGATCCATGGGTACCTGGGTGGCTCAGTTGGTTCAGGTCATGATCCCAGGGTCCTGGGATCTAGTTCCACATGAGGCCCCTTGCTCATTGGGGAGTCTGCCTCTCCTTTTTCCGTTCCCTGCTCATGTGGTGTGCACGTACTCCCTCTCACAAATATAAATTAAGAAAAAAAATGAATCCACAATAACCAAAATTGTATTTAAAATATATGACTATTTTGCCAGTACATTTAAAATTTAGACTGAGCAAATGCAAAAAGAAAAAAAAAGTGGAATTTAGCAGGACTAGTTACATGTGAAAAAGAAAACCTGAAAAAAATAAGTCAGTAATAAAATTTTTCCTACAAATTTCAAGCCTGAGGGTTACAATGGTGACTTTTTTAATAGACATAATAGGAACAAATAATTTCAGTCTTACAGAAGCAATTCCAGAAAATAAAAAAGGGAATAATTAATCACCAAGATATTTTATAAGATTAACATAACTTCATATCAAAATTTGACAAAGTTAATATAGGAAAGGAAAAATTTAGGCTTGTCTCAACCGTGAACATAAATGCAAAAATTCCTAAAAAAGTTATTGCCAACTTAAACGTAGCGTATGTGAAAGAGAAAAATAAGCATGAAGACATTTGAAGCCTATTCCAGGAGTCAAGATTGGTGTCTTTAGAAAATTGACTACCGGGCGCCTGGGTGGCTCAGTGGGTTAAGCCTCTGCCTTTGGCTCAGGTCATGATCTCAGGGTCCTGGGATCGAGGCCCACATCGGGCTCTCTGCTCAGCAGGGAGCCTGCTTCCTCTTCTCTCTCTACCTGCCTCTCTGTTCTTGTGATCTCTTTCTCTGTCAAATAAATAAATAAAACCTTTAAAAAAAAAAGAAAGAAAGAAAATTGACCTCCATGGTCTGCCACATTAAAAGATGGTAGGAAAAAAGCCATATGATCATCTCAAGACATGTAGAAACTTTAATTTTTTTTAACTAACTACCAATAAAAGGAAATTTCTTTTCTTTTTTTAAAGTTTGTATTTAGAGACACGTAGGTGGGCCAGTCAGTTAAGCATCTGCCTTCCGCCCACATCATGATCTCAGGGTCCTGGGATTGGGCTCCACACTGGGCTAACACATTGGATGTCCCTATGGAGAAAAATGTGATTGGTTCCTTACCTCACACCATACACACAAAAAAGCAATTTCAGGTAGTTTAAAGAGTAGATGTCAGACACAATACTTAACATTCTTAATAGTCAGTCAGGTATTGTAGATCAACCATGAAATAACACATGTTGTGATGGTTAATTTTATGTGTCGACTTGCTTGGGCCACAAGGTGCCCAGGTATTTGGTCAAACTTTTCCTGAGGGTGTTTAGGATGAGATTAACATTTCAATCAATACTCTTGAGTAAATCAAATTGCCCTCTGTAATGTGAGTCCTGTTCTACTCAAGTTTTCCTGTCAGTTCGTTCCGCTCCCTGACCAGGAGTAAATCTGCCTGATTGTGTTTGAACTGGGATGTTGGCTTTTACCTGCTTTTGGACCCTAATTGAAATACTGCGTCTTGAGTCTGCCAGGCTTTGGACCAGAACTTCACAATTGCCTGCCTCTCTTGGGTCTCAAGCTTGCCCATTCAGTTTGCAGATCTTGGCACTTGTCAGATTCCATAATCACATGAACCAATTACTTATAAAATATATATACATATATTTTCTAGTCTATATTATACATTACATATTGTATCTAATTTTTTAGAAAATATACATTACATATTTTATATATTAATATAATTGCTATGTAATTATATATAAAAATTATATAAAAAATACATTACATATTATATAAAAAATTACATAAATTATATAAAAAATACATTACATATTATATAAAAAATTACAAAAATTATATAAAAAATACATTACATATTATATAAAAAATTTATATAAAAATTATATAAAAAATACATTACATATTTTATATATTAATATAATTGCTATGTGATGTGTTATATCAATATAACTATTAATTTAATAATATAATGTATTTAGTTATTGGTGAGGTTTCCCCAAGGAAACAAAACTAATAGAATATATATTGAATACAGTGTGTGTGTGTGTGTGTGTGTGTGTGTGTGTGTGTATTTGCATATGCATGCATATACCAGTGTATCTAGGAGACATTGCCAGTTTGATTTCAGACCACAACAATAAAGCATATATAGCAGTAAAGTGAATCAAATGAATTTTTTTGGTTTTCCAGTGTATGTGTGTGTGTGTGTGTATGTGTGTATATGTTATGTTTATACTATATTGTAGTTTATTGGGTATGCAATAGTGTTATGTCTAAAAAAATGTACATGCCTTAATTTAAAAAATACTTTATTGCTGAAAAATGCTAACTAGCATCCGCATTTTCAGCAAATTGTAATATTTTTGCTGGTGGAGGTTCTTCAGTGTTGATGGCTGTGACTGATCTGGGTGGTGATTGCTGAAGGTGGGGGGTAGCTATAGCAGTTTCTCTGTTTTTGTTTTTTTGGGAGTTTTTTGACAAGTATTCAGGACCTTTATTAGGAGGTGCTTGCTGTTTGTTGACTTTTGGGGGAAAAAATCAAGTTGTTAACTTTTATTACAAATAAAAATGAGGCTTTTAAAAAATCTCATCTTGACCAGATATGAAGTAATTTTTTAAAACCCTTAAGGGTGTAGTAAGAAAAACCAGGCTTTTTTTTTTTAAACATATTTGTCATTACTGAAAAGAGGTGTCTTTAGGCAAAAATAATAAAAACCCCAGCTCCGTAGATAATGCAGATAGTTCTAGTTATTTGGTAATAGACAAAAAACAACACTTAAGATCTTCAGCTCCAGTGTTTTGTTAATTTCTTATTCCTGGAATATCAAACTCATTTTTTCTTATTGGATGACTAAACCAGATGATGCTAGAGAATTGCTAAACCAGTATTTACTTAGCCCTGCCTAGTTAGAAGGTGGGGGATTGGGGCAGATGAATTATTTGCTGGTGGATCAGCTGCTTTTATCTCTTTGCCACTTTGCTGTTTGGGGTTTTCTGGCATGCATGTCAGTAATTAAAATTGTGAAAGTACTGATGTTGGGTCTCATCTCCTTGTTTTCCTTAAGTTCTTTATTACTCTCTTCTCTGTGCTGTCTCTGGTCAGGTGGCCCCTGCAGAATTGTTGTCTGTGACCCTAATACATACTCTCCCTCACTGGTCTAATTCTGGTTGTCAGCACCTTCCAGCACTTCTCCCTGCAGATATGGGTTGGAAAACTGGTTGATGCCCCCAGGTCTCCACATGTAGTAAGATGGGGATTGTTGCCTGCAGTAAGTCCAGAACTGTTGGGTCTGGCCTTGGAAGCAGTGTCTAATCCCTCATTCTTTTCCACACTCTCCCTATTTTGGCAGTTTTGCTAGTAATTTCATGGAAGACCCATGTGCCATGGATAGTGCCTATAATGGTTATGGTCTACTACATATTTACTGGCTTGTAAATATGCTCCCCCAGCACCTATCTGATTTGCTGCCTCCTTACCCTTTCCCCTTCAACAACATCATACTCCATAGTCCCTCCATCTCCCACACTGTGAAGGTACTTCTTGGAATTATTCATCTTTATGACACTCGGGGGTGCAAATACATCTTCCTCAGTGTATTCCTGCTGATGAAACCATATCCATATCTCACATTGAACCATTCTACTGTTCCCTAAATCTTCTTATACTTGTAGGCAGGCACCCTGATGTGAGGCCACCACCACAAATTATGGGGTCAGGCTTGGTGTTGGCAGTGCTGGGACAGAAGTTGGGATTGGGTGACTGGTAGGTCTCCACTTCACTGCTTAGGATTGTAGTGATGGTGACGGGGTTGGTTAAGGCTGCTGCAGCTCCTCCTGGGGTGTGATGGTAACTAGTCCAGAGTTGGTGGGGCTGCTCCTGGCTTTTTGAGGTCTGCTGTCCATGCCCACTACCTATTGGAGTTTCTTCAAATACAAAAACAATGGTGTGTTATTAACAATCTGGGTGGCTCAGTTGGTTAAGCATCTACTTTGGCTCAGGTCATGATCCCAGGGTCCTGGGGTCAAGCCCTACATTGGGCACCCTACTCAGTGAGGAATCTACTTCACTGCCCTTCTGCCCTCCACCCCCTACTCATGCTTGCTCTCTCTCTGTCTCTCAAATGAAAAAATAAAATATTAAAAAAAGAAAACAATGAAATTTGCTTCATCAACTCTTTCTTTCACAGTGTCTCTGTAGCATATGATGCTGTTTGAGAGCATTGTAGCCACAGTAGGACTTCTTTTAGAGTTGAGGGCAGTCTTCTCAAATCTGCTATTGTTTTATCCAGTAAGTTTACATAATATTTTAAATCCTTTGTTGTCATTTCAGCTATCTCATAGCATCCTCGGAGTAGATTCCATTTCAAGAAACTACTTCCTTTGCTAATTTGAAAGAAGCAACTCCTCATCTGTTCAAATTTTTTCATGGGATTGCAACAATTAAGTCACATCTTTAAGTTCCACTTCTAATTCTAGTTCTTTTGCTATTTCTACTACATCTGCAGTTCCTTCCTCCACTGAAGTCTTGAACCCCTCAAAGTCATCCAGGAGGATTGGAACCAACTTCTTCCAAATTTCTGTGTAGGTCGATATTTTTACCTCTTCCCATGAATCACAAGTGTTCCTATTGGCATCTAGAATGGTGAATTTTTTCCAGAAGGCTTTCAGTTTACTTGGCCCAGATCCATTAGAGGAATCCCTATCTATGGCAGCTGTAACCTTTCTGAAATATATTTCTTAAATAAGACTTAAAATTTGAAATGACTTGTTGCTCCATGGACTACAGAATGAATGTTGTTTTAGGCATGAAAACAACCATAATCTCATTGTACATGTCCATCAGAACTTTTCCAGTGAACAGGTGAGTTGTCAGAGAGCAATCATATTTTGAAAGGAATCTTTTTTTTTTTTCTGAGCAGTAGGTCTCAACAGTGGACCTAAAATATTTAGTAGACTATGTAGTAAACAGATGTGCTATTACCTAGACTTTGTTGTTCCATTTACAGACTATAGTCAAAGTAGACTTAGCATGATTCTTAAGGGCATTAGGATTCTCAAGATAGTAAATGAGCATTGGCTTCAACTTAGTCATTAGCTGTGTTAGCCCCTAACAGGATAATCAGCCTATATTTTGAAAATAAGCATTGACTACTCTCTAGCTATGAAGGTCTAAGATGTCTTCTTCTTCCAGTAGAAAGCTATTTCATCTACATTGAAAATGTGTTGTTTAGTGTAGCCACCTTCATTTATGACCTTAGCTAGATTTCCTGGATAACTTACTGCAGTTTCTATATCATCACTTACTGCTTCATCTTGTACTTTATGTTATGGAAATGATATATTCCCTTAAACCTCGTGAACCAACCTCTGCTAACTTCAGGCTTTTCTTCTGCAGCTTCCTCACCTCTCTTAGCCTTCACAGAATTGAAGAGAGTTTGGCCTTGCTCCAGATTAGGCTTTTCCTTAAGGAATGTTATGGCTGGCTTGGTCATTCCATAGATTGGAGGGTTAGTAAAACTTTCTCCATATAAGTAATAAGGTTGTTTCGCTTTCTTATCGTTTGTGTGTTCACTGGAATAGCACTTGTAATTTCCTTTAAGAACTTTTCCTTTGCATACACAATTTGGCCACTGGGTACAAGAGAGTCTGGCTTTCAGCCTGTCTCAACTTTGGACCTGTCTTCCTCACTAAGTGTATCATTTCTAGCTTTTGATTTAAGATGAGAGTTATATGACTCTTTCTTTTCATTTGAACATTTATATATCATTGTAGCATTATTGATTGACCTAATTTCAGTATTGTTGTATGTCAGGAATAGAGCAGCCCAAGGAGAGAGAGAGTGACAGAGGAACAGCCAGTTGGTGGAAAAGGCAGAGCACACACTATTTTTGGCACACAAGTTTGCTGTCTTATGTGGGTGCAGTTTGTGGTGCCCCAAAAAGAATTAGAGTAGTAACATCAGAAATCACTAATCAGGGCGCCTGGGTGGCTCAGTTGGTTAAGCAACTGCCTTTAGCTCAGGTCATGATCCTGGAGACCTGGGATCGAGTCCCACATTGGGCTCCCTGCTCAGCGGGAGGCCTGCGTCTCCCTCTCTCACTCCCCCTG
Source organism: Spilogale gracilis (assembly GCA_004023965.1). Classification (NCBI taxonomy): domain Eukaryota; kingdom Metazoa; phylum Chordata; class Mammalia; order Carnivora; family Mephitidae; genus Spilogale; species Spilogale gracilis. The sequence goes on from PITA01010208.1 coordinate 54,201, forward strand.
TTTGTGTTCCCTCTCTAGCTGTGTTTCTCTCTGTCAAATAAATAAAATCTTAAAAAAAAAAAAAGGAAATCATTAATCACATATCACTATAACAGATACAATAATAATGAAACAATTTGAAATATTGAGAGAATTAACAATGTGACAGAAACGAAGTGAAAAAATGTTGTAAATACGGCAGCAGACTTGCTTGACATGGGTTGCTACAAAACTTCAATTTGTAAAAATACAAGGGCTGTGAAGTGCAATAAAACAATGTATGCCTGCACACACACACACATAGTGTATTCAGTGTGTATGCTATTGCTTTTCTTTCTCTGGAAATCCTGACTAGCACACCTATAATAATCATTTATTTCTTCATCACATAGATTGGAGGGTTAGTATAATTGGCTTTGCTTTAGTTGTTGACTGGGGTGACTATGCCCTCATGACTCTTTCTAGAACCCAACTGAGAGGGAGTAGCTACTCAGAATGTTGTTTTCTTAGCGATGGTGGAAATGTAACTGGATCACATGTATTACAAATCTCAGCTTATGTCTGAATTGCTAACATCCCAATGCTCAAAGCAAGTCACATAGCCAAGCCAAAATCAAGCGTCAAAGAAGTATTTTCTGCCCATTATGATGCTATGGGAAGGATGTGGATGAATACTAATACCATAGAGGAATGGATAATTGGGACCACTAATTCAATCTACTCCTGAAAGGAATACAAAAGTAGGAAATATCATACAACCCTGAGAATACGAGGGATTTCTTACACAGGATGTAAAAGTCACAAATCTTAAAGGCTTAATAAATTTGTTAATATTAATGTAAGATATTTTGGGGGGCACCTGGATGGCTCAGTTGGTTAAACATCTGACTCTTGATCTTAGCTCAGGTCTTGATATCAGGATCATGAGTTCAATCCCCACATTGGTCTCTATGTTGGGCATGGAGCCTATTTTTTTTTTTTAAAGGATATTTTTGATCATGCAAAGGTACCATAATAAAAGCAACAGGTAAGGTACAAGCTGGGAGAAGAAATTTGCTAAATATTTAATTGATGAAATGTTGGTCTCTAGAATCTGTGGTTTATGTGAATGTTTAAAATTACTCCAAATCAACAAGAAAAGAGAAGCCAGTGAAGGTGGGATGCAGAGATTTCAGTTTCAAGGGAAAGCAGCACAGATGGTCCCTAAATAAATGAAACATGTTTAATCTTACTGATTATTATTGAAGTGATAAAGGAACTTGGTAAAATATATATTGAGAAATTTGTAAAGAGGATATCAGGTTATTGTTTTCTGAACCCAATGTCTGATTAATGTTACTACTAAAAGTTAGACAGCCATATGTGTCTCTTCATTTGATATAACATGAAGTACACAGCTTTATTTATGAAGTACTGTTGTTAAAAAGACAAGTCACATCTCAATCTAATGAAGACTTTAGATATAACTGTTATCTTATAGAAAGCATGAAGATAAGAGGAGCAGTATAAATAGCACCATAAAAAAAAAAATAATCCACTGAACCCAAAATGTGGGACACTGTATTGGACACATGATTCAAATTTGTTTATTTCTCAACTCTCAGTTCTCTTCCATTGATCTCGTTTTCTGTCCTTATGCCAACAGCACCTTGAAGTTTTGTAGTTAAGTTCTGAAGTCAAGAAGTATGCAATTTTCAATGTTACCATTTTCTTTCAAGATAACTTTTCTTTTTCTGGCTCCCTTTCATTTTCATATCTATTTTAGGATCAGCTTGTCAATTTCTGCAAAAAAAGACTGCTAGGGTCTTTGTATGGATTGCATTGAACCTGTGGATCACTTTGGGATGAATTGCTGTCTTAACAATAGTAAAGACTTAAGATCTGTGAACGTGATGTTTTGCCATTTATATAAATTTTCTTTAATTTCTTTCAATAATCTTATAATTTTCAGTCTATATGTTATGCAATTTTAAGTTAAATTTATATCTATACCTTCTTTTTGATGCTATTTTAAGTGTAATTATTTTTAATCTCATTTTGGAATGTTCATTGCTTATATATTGAAACACAATTGATTTTTGTATATGGATCTTATATTCTGTAACCTTTGTATACTTGTTGATTATAATTTTTTTAGTTGGTTCTTGATGTTTTTCACTCTATAAGATCATGTCATTGTCAACTAGAGAAAGTTTTGTCTTCCTTTTCACTGTAGGTACCTTTTAATTTTCTATGTATTCTAGTTTTCCCAGCTATCACTTCTGAGTTTTTCATAAATGCCCTTTATCAGGTGGAGAAAGTTTTTCTTTTTCTCTATTTTCTCGACTGTTTCTATTCTGAAAGGTTATTGGAAACTGTTTAGTGCTTTTTTACATTTACTTAGATGATCATGTAGGTTTTTTTGGCTTATATTCCACTAATGTGGTATATTACATTTTTTTATTTACATTTTTATGTGTTAAACCAACCTTGAGTTCCTTGGATAAATCTCAATTTTTATATCTTCCTAGGTTTGATTTTCTGATATTTTTTTGCCTGTGTATTCAGAAGGAATATTCCTGTGTAATTTCTTCGTTTTTTCTTTCTTGTGATTTATTTTTCTGGTTTTGTTATCAGGGTTTCCGAATCATGATCCCTATTTGCCATGATTCCCATTTTTCTTGCTTTCTGGTGTAAGTTATACAAAGTTCATCTTTTGTACATTTCTTCCCCCCCAAATCTGGAATCTGCTGTATTTGTAAGGAGCTTGTTTAATTTAGTGGGAAACTATAACCTGGGTGTTGTGGTGCTCAAAGTTGTTGGCTCTCACTGCTTTTAACTCCTAGGTGTTAAGTATTTACGTGTATCTTTTCCTCTTGGTTCTGGAATATACATTAGGTTAAGCCCTTTTTTATGTATGTGAAAAAATATAATGTTGGATGAAATAAGAAAGTCAGATTCCATTTATAAAATGTTCATAAAGTGATAGAATGAACCAGTGATGTATTTTGAAATATATATATCAAAGGCAAAAACAAAGAAATGGAAGGGATTAAGTAACAAATTTAGAATGATGATGACCTATTATGGGGGACTTTGGGCATACAGTTGGATAATTGCACTTATAAAGCTTTTGGATAGTGAGTGTATAGATGTGTGTATTGTTCTTGGTTCTGGAATATATGTGTATTCCTTCTTTATATACATGTATATTTCACATTGCTTATTTATGAAACTTAAAGTTGTTATGTATAGTATGAAGCATTGTGAAATTATTTTTCCTATAACTTGTAAGGAGTCTTTAAATAATTTGTGATCTTGGGGTACCTGGGTGGCTTAGTTGAGCGTCCAGCTCCTTGGTTTTGGCTCAGGTCATGATCTCGGGGTCGTGAGATCAAGCTCTGTGTCAGGCTTTGTGCTCTGTGGGGAGTCTGCTGGAGATTCTTTCCCTGTCCCCTCTCCTCCTAGTGGATGCTCTATTTTCCCTTTCCTCTAAATATAAATAAATCTAGAAAAAAATAATTTCTGATCTTTTGCCAAGTAGATGAAAAGTGCCTACTTACAGTGGCACTATTCTTCTTACTATTTACAATGCTGATTTAGTTGAATACGCATATTGAAAAAAATGAATTTTGGCCATTATACTGTATTTATTCAGTTGCATCTATATTGTAGATCTAAATGTGAAATAAGTTAGAGAACAACAGATACTGTATGATCTTACTTACATATGAAATCTAAATCAAAACAAATACTCATAGAAAAAGAGATCCGTCTTGTTACTAGAGGTAGAAGATGGGTCAAATAGGACTTGGAGAAAGGTGGTCAAAAAGTACAAACTTCTAATTAGAAGATAAGTAGTGGGGATATAATGTATACAGCATGAGGACTGTAACTAACAGTGCTCTATGATATATAGGAATGTTATTAAGAGAGCAAATCCAAAGATTTGCCATGGAAAGGAGGAAGTTGGTTTTTTCTTCATTCTTTTTATTGTATTTATATGACAAGATGGATATTAACTGATCCTATCATGGCAATCATTTCACAATATATGTAAATCCAACCATTATGCTGTACACCTTAAAATTACACAGTGACATATGTTAGTTATTTCTCAGTAAACTGGAAAAAAAGTTCTTTTACATTTCTTTTTATCAAAAGTGCCTTTGGTAAATTTTGCTATTTTCGCACAGTGGAATTCTGTACACCCAATAATATGGATGGATCTCTGAGTGAAGAAAATCTGTACTTAAAAGTATATAATATATAATTCCATTTGTACAAAGTTAAATAGGCAAAACTAATGTTGAATGCTAGAATAATGGTTACTCTTCATCTAGGAAGAGGTTTGGATATGTGTTTCCGGGAGACTGTTAATGTTTTGTTTATTGGTCTGTGTTCTCTATTATATCGGTGTGTTCAAATTAGAGAAAATTCAGGTCGCACATTTATCATTTGTGTATTTTCTGTTTTTTTGTTGTGTTTCCATAAAACATTTACAAAAATTTTAGACACATAGGGGTATATATAAAGTAAGCTTCCTTTTTGTGTAGAAAAAGGAGGAATAAGTTGTTTGTAATATATCTAAGTTATATAAGAAACTGTGATATCATACCTTGCTTGGGGTAGTGAAAGACAGGTTGGCAGGGAGATTTTTTTAATTGTTTAAGATGAGTTCATAAAAGATAGAAATATTCCACACTTTAGAGCTTCTGTAAATGGTGCTGTCCATTACTGATTTTGTGTTACAAGAACATACCTTGGTATATCATTTCAATTCAGTTTTAAATAAGATTTTACATGAATTAAACTTACTAAAATGGGATCATCCTTATTTGAAGTTCTCAAAGGATGGATAGTGATACATGTTAACATAAATCTTGTAAATATATGAATACAAACCCGAGGAGAGCTGCGTAATAATATATATTCTCACAGCAGTGTTCTCACAGCTATTAGCTGAGAACATTAACTTGATCACTTCTGAAAAAATACACAAAGTAAGATGATTCAGGTGCCACTAAATGTATCTATTATCAGTGTTGAGTAGCTGTTACCAATCAACATGGAAAGTTTGGTTAGGTCTGAAGCACTAACATCCTGGGGTCTGATTTGTTATATTGCAGTTTTGTCTCTAAACTGTTCTCATTTTTAGTATCACACAAATTGGTTTTATGTAGAAGTCAGTGGATGGCAAGTCCCCCACCTCTTCCTCTGAAAAGGCTTATTGTCACCAAAATATTTCTTGGCCAGCAGCAGCCTGACATAAACTCTTGTGATTGGTGCAGTTGGCTGGCTGATTACCTGGTTCAGGTTGGTTTTGGTATTAACACATTTTTGCCGACATATATTTTGCTTCAGAGTTAAAACGAGCACTTTTATTTAAGTAATTCTGATCTGGATACCACCCAGACTGAGTGGAAATGACTGATGAAGTATATAACGTGTTCTCTTAATCCCTTGTATTGTACAGTTCTGTCTTCTTTCCCTCAGGATTTTTTTTGTCTTTTTAAAGCATTCTCTCTCCTGTCTACATGATCATGTATCTTTCTTTTTCCTTCCTGCCTTCCTTGAGAAAATCTACTTCAGAGCAAGAAGCTGTCTGATTGAATTCTAGCTGTTTTCTCCAAAAGAAACTATTTTTAATGGTGTAAACAGAAAAATTTTGGGATGAAAATAAAAATGACTTAATTTGTTTGTACTGAGTGTTATTAGTCAAGTTTCTGTCTTTTATTTCCTAGAATCCTTCTAGAGAAATTTACTATGATTTTGTTCCTTATATTTTTATCTGTGTTATATTGTGATTTCCATGGAAATTGGTGGGCCAGTTCCAAATCAGTTCTCTAAAAGGGACCGACTATGGCAAAGTGTGACTTCTTGAACTGATGCAGTTGTGTTTTCAAAAAGAAAAAAGTTCTTTTTGGCGTAACTTGACAAGAATTACAGTGGTGGGAAGACCAGAGATGTATTTCTTTATTTGGTATATTGTCTTGATCTATATATGTTTGAAGTGGCAAGAGTACAGGATTTTTGCTGTATGTGTGTGTTTTTAATCTTGTGGACCCAGGAATTGCCTGTTACTTAGGTCCTCTGTCTTTAATTGATCAAAATGCTCAGTTTTTCTCTTTTCCATACTTCCATATAGGTGGAGGAATTACTGATGGCCATGGAGAAAGTGAAGCAAGAACTGGAGTCCATGAAAGCAAAGTTGTCCTCTACTCAACAGTCTCTGGCAGAAAAGGAAACTCATTTGACCAATCTTCGGGCAGAAAGAAGGAAACACTTAGAGGAAGTTCTGGAGATGAAGTAAGTGTTTATAGTCTTATTTTTCAGGTATGTGCTTAGTGAGAAAACTTTTTTCTCATTTGCTTTCGTCATCTGGCCCAATTTATTACCCCTAACACATTTAACTTAATTTAAAAAAAAAAATTATTTATTTATTTGACAGAGAAACACAGTGAGAGGGGGAACATAGCAGGGAGAGTGAGAGAGGGAGAAACAGGCTTCCCGCAGAGCCAGGAGCCTGTTGTTGGGCTTGATCCCGGGACTCTGGGATTGTGACCTGAGCCTAAGGCAGACGCTTAATGACTGAGCCACCCAGGTGCCCCACATTCAACTTAATTTAATGCAAACTTGTATTTGGAACAAATTCTGGTCAAATAGAATTATTTTTGCCTCTTCGTTGAATTTTAAAGTCCTCTAGAGAGAAACAGCGTATGTGTGTATAACCATATCCACTTGCATCTCAGAAATTTCTAAAATCTTATGGAAAGTTCAGCTTTTCATATTGCTGAGCTTTCTTCGGAACATGACTATTGGTCCTGAGGTTCTATGATAGCCAGGTACTTTTTAAAAACATTTTTTATTATAAACACTTTCAAAGGTATCCAGAAGTAGAGAGAATAGTGTAATAAGCCCCTATATGCATATCCCCCATATGTAACCATTAGCGTTTTGCTACACTCTCCAGTTTTTACAAAATTGTCAATTTTAGTAGAACCTTGCCACACGTCATTTTCCTACTGGCCCCACAACTTGGGGCTTCTTGAGATAATTTGTTGTGAGGCATGTACACATCTGCTAGCCATAACAGATGCTTCTTTTTCTTCATTGTGGCACCATGCCAACCCTCACCCCTATAGAACTGCCCTGCTCCCAGGTTTTATGAAGACAGATTTATCCTGGGATAGCTCAGCGATCTTTACCTCAGCAGTTGTCTGTATTTTTGTTGTCTTTTCTTCTGTTTCAGAAAAGATGCTTTCTCTCCATCATAAGGCTAGCTTCTGATCTCCATCATAGGTTTTAAGCACACGCCTCCTCCTCTGCAGTCTTCATCTATTACTTTTCTCTCATATAATCTGTGCTCACTTTCTATTTCTTCTTCTTTACATAAATACTGAGTCTCTCTGACCTACAATTAACAGACTTCTCAGCTCAGCAAGTACTTTAAGGATAATATCACCTCTTCTTTTCTGCTGCTTTGAGCTATCAATAAATGTTGAATACCCAAATTACAGACCGGAAGAGGATCTTGCCCTGATACCTTAGTGTGAGTTCTCATGACACATGTGATACCCGACAGCAGCCTAAGAGTTGAGGAAGCAGTTGTTGGGGTGTCACCTTCATGTAGGTTTAGGTTATTAGGCCACAGTGTAAGGTTAAGAGATTCTAATCTTTTAGAAAAGCGTTACAGATGATCTACTCTTGGAAGTGATACGTACTTGAAGCCAGAAATAAATCTGTATGCCGGGAGAATAGGGAGAGGTTAGTTAGTGTTCTGAGTATCAAGAGGATGAAGTTTGTTAATCCGCTGCTTAGGGAGCTGTTAGTGTAAGACAAGATTTTTGCCTCTGGTGATTGAAACTGAAAGCTTGATGCAGTAGTAGAGGTAACTTTTGAATATAAAGCATGAAATTATTTAAATGGAAGAGGTCTTGGAACCATCCCTAAAACATGGTAGGGGATAGAGCTGAGAAGCAAATTAAATCAGAGCCAAGAATTTAAGAAAATGGAAGAAGAATGGATATAATATTGTGGGAAACACTATATCATGATGCTCTGAAGCAGGAACAGGCCTCACTAAAGGAACAGTAGGTAAGTTTTGTTTTGTTTCCTCCATGCACTAATATCTTGATTTTTACCTGTCAGATCTTTCCTACTAAGTACAGATATCTACTTATAGTGAAATAGTGGTGTATTTGTGTGGGAATTTTCTTTTATCATTAGGACTTTGAAAAGATATAGGAAACGTTTTAAAGGAATGCTTGACTTCAAGCCATGAAAAGGGAGTTGTATGTAATTTTTTTTTTTCTTTTTCGGTACCACAGTGCTACACTCTACTTTGGACTTCCCTTTCCAAACCAGTTCTGAGATTACATTTCTGAAAACTACTATGATTAGCAAAACTATTTTTGGTAACATCAAGCACTCACACAATAAGGCATGGGATAAATGATTAAATTATGTAGAGAAATTTCTAAGTAGTATAGAAAATTAGTAAAACAAACATTAAATGAAAATTCTAGAAATAAAGTGCTAGAACCTGACTCTGGTAGATGACCTGTCTCTTAAATCACCTTCTTCAGTCACTCAGAATATATTCTGTGGCACCATGATGTTCTTAGATTTTTCATGAGTTCGTATCCTGCGGATTTACCAACATAAAGGTTTGTTGTTGTTGTTTTGGTCTATACTTTATTTTTTTTATTATGTTCAGTTAGCCAACATAGAGTACACAATTAATTTTTGATGTAGTGTTCCCAGCATAAAGTTTTAAAGGTAGTTCTTGCTTTAATTTCCACTTAAATTTCCTCTTGTTGCTGTCTTTCAGTTTCATATCTCAGTAAAATAGTCATTTAATACCTTTCAATACCTTTATCTCAGCACTTTAGACATAGTCCTCTACCCAGATATTCTGTTGAGAGTATGGTGGTTCTTTAACTGGCCTTATCTGTTTGCACTGCCCATAGGCCAACCTGCATGGCACTACCAAGTCGGAAGCAACCGGTATTCTGTTCTTTTCTTTTAGAACAGTGAATTGAATTCCTTATTTTTTTTAATGTAGATTTTCAGTGTATGGCATACAAATTGAAAGTAATGCTTCGGGGAGGGATAGGGTTGTTGGGTTATGGAAAAAAATAAAAATTTAAAAAAAAGAAAATAATGCTTCATAAAACCTCAGTTGAAATCTATAACCTAAGTGTAATTATATACAAAACACTGTGAATGACATATGGTGGGTTCTAAAACAGTGAGCTTTCAATTCCTTTTCACTATGAAGCTGAGCCAGAGAATAGCCTTTCTTCTCCCATATTCTGGATTCCTCTCCATATGTTGAGCAAGTTCTGCTAATCACCCATCCTCAGTTGGGGGTGACTTAGTTCCTACAATTTTGCTCAGAATTTACTTCATTCTTTTGTTAATTTATAAGGAGTTTACTCCCTCCAACTGGTTCTACATGATATCTGTTTCTAATTATTTATGGCAACTAGTAAGAACATACTTCCTGGAATAAAAGAGTCTGAATCTAAACTTACCAGTTCTGTGACTTAAGCAAGTTCTTAATCTCTCTCTGCCTCAATCTGCTCGTTTTTAGAATAACAGTAATAAATTGTTCCCGCTTCATAGAATTTTCATGAATTTGTTTCATTGTTTCATGGCAGGAGCCACTATGTTTTAAATGTTTACACTGGTTAATTATGGGTAATTGAATAAGTAAAAGGAGTTCATTATAACCTGAGAACTTGAAATGTAAAAGAAATACAAGAGGAATGCAGTGTGCAAGATACCAAAACATGTGTATGTATGACTTGGAATCTAGAATAAGAAAAGTCTCTCCTGAGGAAAAGGTAGAGCTGACCTATGTATCTAAAAAATATAGTTTTGGGTTTTTTTAGCAAAGTATGGGAATAGTCTAGTGTTCTGCAATAATCCTGATCATGTCAGACCGAAAGGAATGACTTAATCATTCTTCTCTAACCCTAGCAATTATGATTGTAATTTTTGAGCATCTGTTACAAATAAATGGTGACCCTGAGTTTGAAGACATGTGAAACGGTTCACTTGGTAGCCTGCTAGTGAGTCAGTAGAAACATTTGATTTTGTTCGCCAGCCTTGAAGGAACATTTTTACTGGCATATCCCATGTTGGTTCTTCTTTTCCTTATGCTGTGGTTTTGTTTTTTTATTCCACTTTTAATTAGTCTCTTTCCCTATGAAAGAAAGGATGAATTGGAGAAGAGGACAAAATAATAAAATAACAATTATAATAACCATAATAAATTTTAAGTATCATTTCAGATCATGAGTTTGAGTAGTATGATTTCTGGATGTGCTGGTTCATTCTCCACTGCCTTGCATTTATACTCCTACTGCTGTGTCACCCTGTGTCGGCACCAAGAATAAAAAGACTTATTTTTCATGTTTAATAAAATTTTTTATGAAACTATGAATTTGACTACCCTGAGAACAGGTTCCTTTGGGGAATTGATAGAAGAGCTCTTTTGTTTCTTTGAGATTCCAGAGCTGATTGATAAGTAGCATTCCATTAGTAAAGTTGGCTGAGAAATTCAAACCCCTGTGGGCTAAATTATACACTCTCGAGATGCCTTTTGGCTAAAGAAAGCTCTAACTTCCCACCAACAGAAAGTAAATTTTCATATGTACCTAGGAAAGGTCCTATAATATAATCTAAATGCTAACATTTAAAGAATCTTTTAAGAGAGAAAAATAGAATATGTTTAGAATTAAGAAAGCCATTGAAAATTGTTACTTGAAAAAGTTCAGGCTGTTTGGGGATAGTATGGGTTATGTGTCGATCCATTATACTTTGAATCATTAAAATGAGTCTGTATTTTTTAAAGATTTATTTATTTAAGAGAGAGCAAGAGGAGCGAGCATGAATGGGGGGAGGGGCAAAAAGAGAGGGAAAAGAAAGCTCCTCGCTGAGCAGGGAGGCCAGTGCTGGGATGGATCCCAGAGTCCTGGGATCACCTGAGCTCAAGGCAGATGCTTTACCGAACAAGCCACCCATGTGCCCAAGAGTTTGTATTTTAAATTATTTTATCTCCTGATAATCCTGTAGTATTTCATTTTCAAATTTATTTTACAGTTGCTGACATTAAAGAAAAGAAATCCCAATTGGGGATTTATGATAATCTTCCAAATTAACCACGAAATTGAAAAGTCATGCAAATGTGTCATAGAAACAGTTACACCCTAGTAGCAAATTGAAGTGTTTTCCAAGTTATGTTAGAACTTGTATACATTTTGCAAAGCCACATTTATTTATAACTCCATCAGATACTTTTATTGGAGGCAGTAGACATAGGATCAAGGACTTTTAGTGAAGGTGGAAGCATTTTTTACGTTGACTTGAAATACTGAAGTTTAGGGGCGCCTGGGTGGCTCCGTTGGTTAAGCGACTGCCTTCGGCTCAGGTCATGATCCCGGAGACCCGGGATCGAGCCCCGCATCAGGCTCTCTGCTCGGCGGGAAGCCTCCTTCTCCCTCTCTCACTCCCCTTGCTTGTGTTCCCTCTCTGGCTGTGTTTCTCTCTGTCAAATAAATAAAATAAAATCTTTTTTTTTTAAAAAAAGAAAGAAATACTGAAGTTTAAGTATTCTGTAGGAAATCACATAAATTAATATAAACATTTCCTATACTTGAAACAGAAAAAGTATGCTATATAGTGGAACTATAAACAAGTAACACTGCTGGGACTGGTCCTTCTTAAAATGATAAAGCAGAGTTTCTGTCTATAATCAACTATACCTTGGGACTTGGGGTCGTTCTCTCTAGTCTTGATTAACTCCTTAATTCTGCCCCCTTTTTTCTACCCTTATCTACAACTCACTTACGTATCCACCTTATAGAATGTGTAATCTTAACTGTTCTTAGCATCTTTCTTCATTAGACTGATAATTTACTTGAGGCTCTGAGTTATCATAGAACAGTGGAAGAAATGGCTTAGTTAAATATAGTAATTATTAGAATGTTTTAAACTTTGACCATGATGCCCATTTTTTTACAAGATAAGGCATGTGTATTATAAATGTTTTTCTCAAATCTTTATTTTCTTGTGACCTGAATTACAGTCGATTACAAATAACCCAAATATCCCATGCCTTTCTCTTCCCTCAAAACCTTAATCCACCATTTAATCATTTAAAGCCACATAAAACTTCCAAATATGAGAAACTGTAGTCTTCAAAAATCATGTTTCTTAATCTTTTCAAGTAAAGAGCCTCAACTGCCTGGAATAATCTTTAAGGAGCAAGTAAAGCATTGAGCTTTTCAGATAAAGGCCCCCAAAGTACCTTTCTTTTTCAGCCTTTACAGTGCTTTCTCTGCCCCATCAATATATATGGTTTGTGTGTAAGAATGTCCTCATGTGTGCAAAGATGAAATTAAGAATATAGGTCATCTTCTCTCTCCCAAAGGAAAAAGGAGTATGATTGTTATCCTACTTCTTTTCATTTTCTCCTCTACTGGGGATGTGGGGTCAATTCTGGTCCCTTCTGTTAAATATAAATGCATCAGTTAAAGGGCTCATTGTTACAGGTAGGTAAGCCTTACCCTAACTGCAGTACCCATTTTGAGAAAACCTGTTGTATACCAGTATGAAAATCTTTTGGTTTGAGAGTTAAAAGCAAAACAAACTTTTTCTTTCATGACCTTTCTTTACAGTGCCTTCAAAAGGTACCTTACAGAAGGTACCTAGGTAATTACTCATTCTGTAAATGGGTCAAACTTCCATTGAGCTTTGGATGTAGATGGTAGTAATCCATCCATTTAATCATAAGTCTTTCCTTTCAGAAGATCCAGTTATGAGTATTATAAGCATCAAAGATGCTCCCTGCAGCAAAGAATGTGTTTACATTTAAGCCAGTTTGCTGACATATAAAACAGGTATATTAATATTTAGACCTACCTCATGATATTGTTTTGAGGATCAAATGAGGTAAAGTAATGGAAACATTTCAAAATTAGTGAAAGCTGAATATTTGCAAGGCAAGATATTCAGAATTGAAGACCCAGTCTGCACGTAACTTCTTAGGTCTGTAGTTTTCTTATTCTGAAATGAAAGGGTTCATTAAATCTCTAAGATTCCCCATCATTTAACAGCTATATGTATAGTTCTTTAAGTGACCTTCGGAGATCCCTTGATTCTGCAGTTGTAAATGCTCTGAGTAAACCTGGGAAGTAACTTATATATAAACAGTATACTGAAAAGAGGTTGGGGTCAGATGTCCATGAATTCTTAACCTTGGCTGCATATTCATTGGATAAGACTACCCAGAGTTTACCAGAAGGTGACTACTACAGGGATGAAAGTGGAATTGTGATACTAACGGCAGAGCAGTGCTGGGGAACTTGGAGTTCTAATCCAGTCCAGAGTGGCAAAATGCTTGTTAAAACTTCTGGCATTTTGCTGAAATAACAGAAAACTAGGTTTTAAGAATAGGGAAAATGAACTATAATAAAGCCTACTGTAGACCCAGACCAACTAAACTTTAAGGTCTAAGAAAGTCTGCGGGGAAGATTGAGTTTGGAGGATGAGTCTTACCAAGATAGAGAGGTCTGGGAAATACCCTGAGCTTTCAGCAGATTAGCCTAAGAAAGGATAAATTCAAGCCTACAAAAGTACAAGGTCAGCTGTTAACTATTAGAATAAAAAATAATGCTCTTCAGAAGACTATAACAGAATCCAGAGTCTTTACAGTATATCAAGTACAGAATTTTATGTTGGGTTTTAAAGTTTGCCAGACATGCAAAGAAACAGTAACAAATGACCCATAATGAAGAAAAATGTTCAGTAGGAATCAACTCCAAGAAGTCCTGTGTATCGTATTTAACAGAAAAAGACTTTAAAGCCACTCCTATAAATATGTTTCTGGGACTTAAAGGAAAATGCAATATTGATGATAGGAAATCTTAGCCAAATAAGGAAAGCTATTAAGAAATGGAAATTTGGAAATTGAAATTTAATGAAAAGCTCACTGAATGGACTTAATAACAGATTAGAGCTGTCATAGAAAGAGTCTATAAATTTTAAAAGAGATCAGTAGATATCCAGTTTCAAAAACAGGGAGAATGAGGGGTATTATGAAGTGAATGGAGCCTTAGTGATATTTTGGATGATAGCAAATAGACTAACATACAGGTAACTGGAACATAAAAAAGATTAAAAGAGTAAGAAAGGGGCAGAAAGAAAATTTTAAAAAATAATGGCTGAAATATTTCTCTAATTTGATTCCAAATACATAGATTTAAGGAGGTCTATAGGAAACCTGTGTATCTCCTCAATTTTTTTGTAAACCTAAAATTGCTCTAAAAAATGTTAAAAACAAAACCAAAACCAAAAAAAAAAAAATACATGTATTTACAGATCCCAGTAACTTAGTAAAACCCAGCAAGATAAATACAAAGGAAACCACATCTGTTCACATTGTAATTCAATTGCTGGAAACAAAACATAGGGAACAAAACAAAAGCAGCAAGGGAAAAAAAGACACACTACATAAAAGGAAAATATGGTAGCTGAGGTCTTATCAAAAACTTTGGAGATCAGAAGAAAATGGAATTTCTTTTAAAGTACTGGGGGGAAAAAGTGCTAGACTAGAATTCTATGGCCAAATGAAAGACTTAAAAAAAAAAAAAAAACTAGAGTGAAATATTTTCAGTCAAAATTCAGTTAAATAAACATGAAAAATCTTTGTTTCTAGAAAAACTGCTCTATAAGAAATGTGAATAGATGTTCTTCTAGCTGAGAGGAAATGAAACCAGATGGGAGCATGAATTTATAGGAGAGAATAAAGAATCTCAGACCTGGCAAATGAGTTGACATATAGAAAACTTGTTCTTTTTTTTTTTAAGATTTTATTTATTTATTTGACAGAGAGAAACATAGCGAGAGAGGGAACACAAGCAGGGGGAGTGAGAGAGGGAGAAGCAGGCTTCCCGCCGAGCAGGGAGCCCGATGTGGGGCTCGATCCCGGGTCTCCAGGATCATGACCTGAGCCGAAGGCAGTCGCCCAACTAACTGAGCCACCCAGGCGCCCCAGAAAACTTGTTTTTTTTCCACATACTCCCTTAAGAGACAACTGACTATTTAAAGCAAAAGTAACAGCATCGTTTGGTAGAGTTTATAATGTATATGAAAGCGAATATGCCAACAATAGCACAAGAGGTGGGGGTGTAGCTCTAGATTGTGTTAAGATTGTTATCTTTGTGAAATAGAAAGTTAGAAGAATCAGCAAGTTTTTAAATTTCTAATCTTAATGGGTACATAGTGTTAACTATAGAGCAACTTCAAAAAGTTAACCACAAAAACAAAAATAGAAAACAATCCCCCTGAAAATCCAGTAGAGGAAATAAAGTGTAATACTAAAAATTATTTCATTTAATAGAAGGGCAGGAAAAGGAACAACAGAGGAACAAAGAATGGAAGGGATAAATGGATGATAGATAGAAATTCAGCATATAAATACTTCAAAATCAAATGGACTAAAACACTCCAGTTAAAGAACAGAGATTATCAGAATGGATTTTTAAGAAAGAAGCAATGTTGTCTATAACACACAGACTGTAATAAACACAAATATGTTGAAATTAAAGAATGAAAAATGATGGTCCTTGTAAACAGTAATCATAAGAAACCTGGTGTGGCTGTATTATATCAGATGAAAGAGAATTCCAAAGAGTCTTTGTGAATTAAGAATATATCATAATGATGGAGGAGATAATTCATCAGAAAGATATAATAGTTCTTTCTAATGTATGTTCCCAAAAACAGAGTTTCAAAATGTCTAAAGGGCAAACTGAAAGAACTAAAGTGGAAAACAGACAAATCCATAGTCATCAGTCATCACTGAAAATTATAACCCTTGTTTCTTGGAAATTGATAGAATATGTGACAAAAAACCAAACAGTAAATATATAGAATATTTGAGACTCAATGAACTTGACCTATTTAATATTTATAGAATAGTACCCCGGACAACTGAAGGATATGTATGTTTTCTGAATATGTGTGGAATGTTCACCAATGTAGACCATATGCCAGGCCATATAAGTAAATCTTAATTTCACAAAACTAAATATGTTGTAATTGTTCTCTGGCCACAATAGAATTAAGTTAGAACTTAATAAGATATCTAGAAAAACCCCCAAAGGTTTAGAAATTAAATAATACAATTCTAAATACCATGGCTAAGAGAAGTCATAAGGAATATGAGAAGTCATTTTGAACTAAATGAAAATGCAAATACAAATGTTAAATTTTGTGTTATACATTCAACTAGTGCTTTTACCTTTGAATGCCTGTTTTAGAAAAGACAGTTTAAATTCAGTTATCTGAGTTCTACACTATGAAACTACAAAAAGAAAGAGCATCACAAACTGAAGTAAATAGAAAGAGGAAAAAAATAAAGATTAAAGCAAAAGTGAAGGAAATAGAAAACAGCATAGAAAATTCAGAGTCAACCATGGTTTGTCCGAGAATTAATAAAATTGATAGGCCCCCTCGCAAGACTGATCCAAAGAAGAAGGAAGACACAAGAATGAACAACTTTTGGAAAGAAGGGAAGAGGGTATATCACTCAAGATTCTAAGGGCATTTGAAAAGATAATAAGAATATTTTGAATAAGTTTACACAAATAAATTTGATGATTTAGATATAGTAGACAGATTCCTTGAAAAATATAGTTTATTAAAACTGGCTCAAAATCAGGAATCTAAAACTGACCAGCCTATATCTATTAAAGATACTGAATTTATAATCAAAAACATTTCCACAAAGAAAACTCCAGGCCCAGAGGGCTTCACTGGTGAATTATACTAAACAATGAAGTAAGAAATAATAACAATCTTGCAGATATCTTTCAGAAAATAGAGACAGAAATATTTAATTCATCTTATGAGACCAGAATTAGCCTCACACCTAAGTCTGGCAGAGACATACAAAAGGAAAATATTGCAGTCCATCTACCATATGAACATCAGCATAAAAGTCCCCAATAGAGTCTTAGAAAATTGAATCTAACATAAGGAGAAAGCTAATGTATTAACAACGAAGTTGGACTTATTTCTGGAATGTAAGGTTTCTTCGATATTTGAAAATGAATTAATTCAATTTACAACATTAAGAGAATAAAAAATGATATAACAGGCCTTGAGGAAAACCTTTTGACATCCATTCATGATAAAAACTCATTAAGTTTAGCTCATTAGGACTAGAAAACAGTTTCTTCAACTCAATAAAGGGCACATGTGACAAATTAACAGCAGATGTCATGCCTAATGATGCAACACTTTCCCTCTGAGATTGCAAAGGGTATAGAGATGTCCACTCTTAACTCTCTGTTCTTGATTATATTGGAGATCCTAGTTATGTAGTATGTCAAGAAAAGAAATAAGAAAATTCAAAGGGAAGTAGTACAGTTTTCTTTATATACAGACAGCATGATTGCCTAAACAGGGCAATATATAAAAATCAGGTATATTTCCATATATTGGCAGCAAACAAATGGAAACTGATATTTTAGGAAATATTATTTACAATAGCATCAAAATGCATAAAGTACTTCAGAATTAACCTAAAAAAATATACATGATCTCTATACTGAAAACCATAAAACATTACTGAGAAAGTTTTAAAAACATCTGAATAAACAGAGGTATATCTATTTAATGACTTGAATAAGGAAACTTTGAGATGCCATTTCCCCCAAATTGCTTTTTATTTTCACCTCAGTCACAGCCAGAGCGTTGGGGGCTTTTGGATAGAAACTGACAGTTGGAATCTATGGGATTGCAATGGCTATAGCAGAGTATACCAGTTCTGAAAAGAACAGAGTTGGAAGACTTACACTACATAATTTGAACTCTTACTGTAAAATGACAGTAATGAAATATAGTATTGGCATGAAGACTGGCATGTAAAATAATGGGACAATATAGAGTATATAAATAGACCTACATATATATGGTCAAAGGCACCAATGGAGAAAAAGAAACATATCTTTTCAATAATTGATGGAATTATAACTAGTTGTTTGTAGGGTCAAGATCAAGTAAAAACCTCATGCCATATGCAGAAATTAATTCAAAGTGGATCATAAACCTAATCATAAAAGGTAAAACCATAATTTTTTGGAGGAAAACAGGAACTTTGGAGTAGGCAAAGATTTCTTGGTATACAAAACATACTAACCATGAAAGAAAAAGTTGATTAACTGGATTTGACCAAAATTAAAAACCATTCTTCAAAAGATACCATTAAGAAAACAAAAATAATCAAATGTTAAAGATAAAAGGTATTTATGTGAAAAAATATTTTATACAGAACTTTATTTTTTTAAGGTTTTATTTACTTGAGAGAGAAAGAGTGTAGGCAAGGGGGAGAGGCAGGGGGGAGAGAGAAGTAGATTTCCCCACTGATCAGGGAGCCTGACATGGGCCTCAGTCCCAGGAACCTGAGATCATGACCTGAGCCAAAGGCAACTCTTAACTGACTGAGCCACCCAGGTGCCCCTGTACAGAACTTTCAAATGATAGTTAAATATCTATTTCATGTGTGTTTCTATAGGATTTACCTCGTTATGTTACAGTCATTTATTTGCAGGCTTTTATCTTCTTCCAGACACCTGACATTTAGAAGTGTTGCTCATCTTAAATCCGTGGGAATAAGCCTAGTACCCTGAGTGTAATTGGCACTCAGTAAATATTACTTGAATTGTATTTTTTTTTAAGATTTTATTTATTTATTTGACAGAGAGAAACACAGCTAGAGAGGGAACACAAGCAGGGGGAGTAAGAGAGGGAGAAACAGGCTTCCCGCTGAGCAGGAAGCCTGCCACGGGGCTTGATCCTGGAACTCCGAGATCATGACCTGAGCCGAAGGCAGTTGCTTAACCAACTGAGCCACCCAGGTGCCCCTTGAATTGTATTTTTATCTTCAAACTGAAATGAAAATCAGTATTCTTTTTTTTTTTTTTTTAAGATTTTATTTATTTGACAGAGAGAAACACAGCCAGAGAGGGAACACAAGCAGGGGGAGTGAGAGAGGGAGAAGCAGGCTTCCCGCAGAGCAGGGAGCCTGATGTGGGACTCGATCCCAGGTCTCCAGGATCATGACCTGAGCCGAAGGCAGTTGCTTAACCAACTGAGCCACCCAGGTGCCCCT